>JAPQWV010002294.1:0-59224 GCA_027422505.1 Craterostigma plantagineum | reverse complement strand
ATTCACGACTTCTACTACAAGCAATAGAAGAAATTAAAATAAAATATAATATTTTCCTCTTTTACATAAGAAAAAATCGAGATGCATAAACACCAATTTCAACAACCCAGCAGCTAATCCATGACCACGATAACTATAACAACTATTAATAAACAAGAAAAAGAAAAGGGGGAGAGTTCGAACCTTTCCACTATCGCTCCCGAACCCACCACCAAACTCCGCCTTATCCTCGTCGTAAATCATCGCTTCGTTCTCGGCGTCCTCGAGCGGCAACTGAACAATCACAATCAAATAATTGCCAGAATAATCTTGATGGGTGCATAATCACTAGATCGTACGGAAACGAGGTGTTTCTTCCATATCTTGTACTCCTCATTGATCAAACGCTCTCTCGGCACAATTTTTTTATGATTAGTTTTTCTTTCTCATGGTATTCCTGAATTCGACGCTTCTGAGATAAGAGAAGGGGGGGGGGGGGGGTGGTATTATAGTAATTTAATAACTGAGGGAGTTGAAACAAAATTTTAGTCCAAACCGATTACAAAAGAAAGTTTGATTAGGTATTTTTTATGGGAAAAAACCATTTTGGTCCCCATTGTTTACCCTATGGGCGGTTTTGGTCCCCGATGTCCACATTTAGTCCCTTATGTTTCTTGATTCGAACCAATTTGGTCTTCCGTTAAGTTAGCTCAATTTAGACAGAAAAAGTCACGTGCCTTGCATGTGGAGAAGCATTAGCGACGGAATTTGCGACGGAAATTCCGTCGCTAAAGGAAAAAACGTAAAAAAAAATGATAAATTAAACATAAAAAAGTAAAAAATTCAAAAAATAGAGTAAAAAATTCAAAAAAAAAAAGAATATTACTAATAAATTAAATACAAAATAATAATTATAAAAATAAAATTATAAAGTAAAAATTTAATTTAGTAAATAAAATTAAGTAATTAATTTTTTTAATTTAATTTTTTACTTAAGTTATTATCATTTTTTTTAATTTAATTTTATTTAAAAAGAAAATTAAACTACAAATAAAATAAAAATTAAAATGATTGTAAAAATGTATTAAAAAATAAATTAATATAGAGAAAAAAAATACAACATTAAAATAACAATAAAACATAAACAAAAAGATAGAACTATAATGTTAAGACTAAAAAAATAATCTTAGTATGGATGGTTTCGTAAACTTGTAGAGGCAGGTTTTATCCTTAATTTTGTTTTTCCTTTTATTTAATTTTTAATAAATAAATATATTTTTATTTTTACCTTTTTTTAAATCTTAAATTATATTTATCATTTTAAAATTTTAGTTTATTATTTTATTTTTTATCATTTATTATAATTCTCTTTTTCTGAATTGTTTGCTCTATTTTTTGAATTTTTCTTATTTTTTTATGTTTAATTTATCATTTTTACGTTTTTTCCTTTAGCGACGGAATTTCCGTCGCAAATTCTGTCGCTAATGCTTCTCCACGTGCAAGGCACGTGACTTTTTTCCGTCTAAATTGACGCTAAATTTAACAGAGGACCAAATTGGTTCAAATCAAGAAATATGAGGGACTAAATGTGGCAAGTAGAAATATTGGGGACCAAAACGCCCATAGGGTAAACATTGAGGACAAAAAATGGTTTTTTCCTTTTTTTTTAATCTAAAATACCAAGATAAAGCAATCCTATAAAAATCCATTTCGCAAAGGGGGAAACCGGAAACGAAAATAAACGGCAGCTGAAATAAAAAATAATAGAGAATCAGTGCATCGGCTGCGAATAATTCTAACCTGCGATGGCTTGTAGGAGATTTTTCGTTATTCCTTTCCGTAATGTTCGTGGGTTTTTCTCTCTTTCTTTAAATGATGCGAAGCTGTCTTGCTCAAACTTTCATGGATCCACCCGCCTGCTCGGAACATTTCCTGCAAGGGCCCTCGTTGAATTTTAGTCAAATAATAAGATCGAAGCGCGATTGACCTTTTTGATGAAATGCTTCGGATGAAACCTAGGCCCTCCGCCAAGAATTTCTCGAAATTAATGGCCATTGTTGTCAAGATGAAGCGCTACTCAGATGCCCTCATCATGTTCGATGAAATGCGTAAGATTAGGGTTTTCAGGTGGATGAGTACCACTTTGCTATTGCGATGAAAACTGCTATTGTCATTTGAATGAAGTCCACTTACGGTTTTCGCTTTTCGGCATCCATTTCAAGCTTGGCCACAAAACCCAAATGATGCAGACCGAAAAATCGCCCCCTCCTCGTTGGCGCGTGAAATAGACCGTTGGCTCCCGCCGCCGCCGTAGAATGCCTGAAACGTCAAATCAAACGAGCTAGGAAGGCGCCGTTTCTGCGACGCCCCTCCGACGCTCAAGTCAGATAATCATTCATCGACGTCAAAGCGTAAAAGAAAATCAATAAATAAATAAAGAGAGTGTAAAATGAAGTGACATTAGGCTATGAGATAGCGCTTCCTTCAATCCTTCTTGGGGAGTTGGAACTCCTCGAGCAGTCGTGATTTTAAGTGCAGAGATTTGCTCATATTAGAGGAGAGTATCATAGTCGTTCAGAGAAACCAAGATGCATGTGTTAATCAATGAGAGGGATGATAGAGTAGATAGAATGGGAGTAGTGATATATTCAAAAGCATCCTCGATCGTACTTCTTGCCCTTATATATATACAATATATATGTCATATATTGAGGAGATCCCACGTTGAAGTGGTGGCTGTGGTAACCACCCATGATGGTGACTTGGCTTGTCCACGTTGAGAGGCCACAGAACATGGCTATACCTGCTATTTTCTATTGCAAGGGTTCCTCATATAATATACTTATAAATTATGTCTAAATAAATAAATTATGGATACATCGGTAATGTGATATCATCATTCGTCGAGTGAGGGCGTTACCCTCGGGAGCGTTCCTTCGGGCATATGTCGCATCGGGGGTGTTTTTCGCGGGGATATTTGCCGCCCTATCTTCGGTTAGGCTCGAATATTGGACCTATAAAATACGGGGATAACAATAGTCCCCCGCACAAATAGTTCAAAGGAGTGTAGTGAGTTTGGACGTAGTAGGTAAAATATTCGAGTTTGGAGAAGAGAATCTTGTCTTGCGAAGATCTTTGTCAAGCTGTGTTCGGGGATATTCAACCCGTTGTCGCGGGTCACATTTACTCGGGCATTACTCGAGCAAATTAACTCGTTGCTTCGGGGTTTTCATCGAGGTTGCTCCATTCAGGACTTAAATTTACGCTAATTCATTGAGGAATTTAGGGATTTTCGTGCTTCATTCGTCGAGGACTTCAAAATTTTCGCCTCATTCATCGAGGGCTTCAGGGATTTTCGTGCCTCGTTCGTCGAGGACTTTAGGAATTTTTTCGGCCTCATTCGTCGAGAACTTAAGGATTTTTACGCCCATTCATCGAGGAATTGCCTCATTCATCGAGGACTTAATAATTTCGCCTTATTCATTGAGGAATTGCCTCATTTATCGAGGACTTAATAATTTCGCCTTATTCATCGAGGGCTTAGGAATTTTTGGGAATTTTCGTGCCTCATTCGTCGAGGACTTGGAATTTTCGTGCCTCGTTCATCGAGGGTGGGAATTTTCGTGCCTCGTTCATCGAGAACTTAAGGATTTTTACGCCCATTCATCGAGAATTGCCTCATTCATCGAGGACTTAATAATTTCGCTTTATTCATCGAGGGCTTAGGAATTTTTGGGAAATTTCGTGCCTCATTCGTCGAGGACTTGGGAATTTTCGTGCCTCGTACATCAAGGGCTTGGGAATTTTCGTGCCTCGTTCATCGAGGGCTCCAGGGATTTCGTGCCTCATCGAGGCTTAACCTAAATCATTTTCCTTGCTTCATCCAAGGTCTCGTCGGGCCTTTCTCTCGAAGGCGTAATTCATCTCCTAAGTCAATTAGGATCTTGTCCGGGCCTTTTTCTCGAAGCATAATTCATCTCCCTAATTCAATTACGGCCTTGTCTTCTTTCGCTCTCCTGGTCGATCGGGCCTCATTCGGAGATTTTCTCCACCCTCGTGGGTAATCGGGCTCATCCGAGGACTTCTTTCACTCCTGTAAGTGATCGGGCTTTGTTTGGAGATTTTCTTCACCCTCGCGGGTGATCGGGCCTCATCCGAGGACTTCTCTTCATTTTTGTTTGGAGATTTTTCTTCACCCGCTGCGGGTGATCGGGCCTCATCCGAGGACTTTTTTCACTCTCGTGACTGATCGGTCTTCATTTGGAGATTTTCTTCACCCTCGCGGGTGATCGGGCCTCATCCGAGGACTTTTCTTCATTTTCGTTTGGAGATTTTCTTCACCCCCGCGGGTGATCGGGCCTCATCCGAGGACTTTTCTTCATTTTCGTGAGTGATCGGTCTTCATTTGGAGATTTTCTTCACCTTCGCGGGTGATCGGGCCTCATTCGAGGACTTTTTTCACTCTCGTGAGTGGTCGGTCTTCATTTGGAGATTTTCTTCACCCTCGCAGGTGATCGGGCCTCATCCGAGGACTTTTTTCACTCTCGTGAGTGATCGGTCTTCATTTGGAGATTGTCTTCACCCTCGCGGGTGATCGGGCCTCATCCGAGGACTTTTCTTCAATTTCGTTTGGAGATTTTCTTCACCCTCACGAGTGATCGGGCCTCATCCGAGGACTTTTTCGTCCGCCACAATTGTGAGCTCAGGAGGCTTTGCCGCTCGAATGCACCTTCCTCACGTGCTTATACATATTCATGTGGCGTTCGTCAAATCTGTCCAATCCCCTCGGGCGTGTCATACTAGGCTTGAGTGGGCTGCGTAATCCCGAGAATACCTGCACTCACGTTCCCTCAAAGAAAGCGGTGAATGTGCGATTAAGTCCATTAATGCTAGTGCTAATCGAGCATTCATGTTAACTTATCGAAGCCATACAATGGAAACTCAAACAGAGTGTAATCAAGGTAGAAAACATCTACACCCCCATATAATTTCAGCCACTCGGCAACGAATAAAAGTCACATAAGCTACAAAAAATAATTCGCGTGCTTGCCGAACTCCGTATTTCATGCCACCAATTCTCAAATAATGGAATAGTTCCTCTCTTCTAAACATTTCATCGAGACAGCATGATTTTCAGAATTCATATCATTTAGCTCCCAAGAGGAAATAACAGACTTAGTCAACTACTTAGAATACTTAAAATATTCACTTCACCACTAAATAGCATAGTCGATGATTCCCGAGCACGATATCAACATTCAAGATATCAAACATCGTCAACAGTTTCCGAGACATCATTATGAGTATTAATATTGGCTTTCGCCTATTTCGAATCACGTATGTATGAATAATCATCGACCCCAACAGATATCAACAGCACATATAGTAATTCACCCCAAATAAGTTCAACAGTTTCACATGAATGTCAAGCCTAAGCATAGTCGAGCAGTCCAGGTGATAATCGATCCACATAATTTCAGAGCCCCCCAGAAAGAATAAACAGCTCCACAGAATCAAAAAGTCTCGTCAATATGAATCTTACCCACGCAAATTAACAAAAACTTACAACCGGGAAAGGCAATGCTCGTCGCCATCATAGCTACGACATCGCTTTCGTGGTGCATCTGTTTCATCATTCGGGCATCTCGACTCCTGTTTGTTTTCCTCATTTTCAATCGAGCTCCATAGTTCATTAAACGTATCGCCATCGATTTGGGCCCGAGAGGCCTGCGTTACTGAGAAGATGAAGTAACGATACGAATATTACATAGTTGATACCTCCGGTGAGGCATGGCTCATGTCGATATGTCCGATTCCTCGAGATATTCTGGTTAGAATTTTGCGTTGGCGACGTGACTTTGTTCGACGATTTTGCAGTTGTGGTTAGTGCTGGATTTTTTCGGCATCGGCGAGTTGTTGGTCTTTAATAGTGACCGCCTCAGCCTCGAGTAATTTATTTTTTCGAGGGTCACAAGTTTTCGTCGCGACGGTGTGACGATGCCTGCCAATAATATTCTCGTGGCTCGCAAGTACCCGAGAATTCTGTACTCCATAGCTCAAAGGAAGTGGTGAGTGCGCGATTAAGTCCGTATATGCCAATATTTTTGTCAAGAAAGATCATAAGCGTGAACCTTCTTTCAACATTTTATTTCAATCATACGCATACGATCAGACTCATCATAAAATAGTTGCAAGTCAATATTAACCGCAACAATCTAATTAAAAGTAAGGAGTCAAAGCCCGACAATTGCAACCCTCAATTTGGAGCAAACATGGTTAAGGGTTTAGGGTTTATGTCCCTGGCCCAGTAACTAAACGCCTGATAAAACTCATAATTCGCAGTATTTGGCCCAAGAAACCATTTTTTAGCAGCCCAAAAAATTCATAACGGCTAACACATTTTAGCAGCCCAGCATAATATCAAGGAAAATTACTTCGCAGCTCATATAGTTTCATAATTCACAGACTCGCCCACGATTTTCATATTTCACCCTATATGCCCCAAGCAAAATAACAGAATCAACCCATCATTTTAAGTACTTTCTGATAGACCCCGACACATAAGGAAAACTTACGACCGGGTCCAAGCCGTGAGCGATGGTGGATCTGTCGCCGGTGGCCGAAAGGGGGTGGCCATGGTGGCGACCGTCGTACGTATGTGGATTGATCTCGCGGTGGTTACGCCCGCAGAATCCGGTCGTCACGACTTCGGGGAGTATTTTGAGTTGATCATTTTTCTCTCTTCTTCGAACGGAGTCGCCAATGATTTGACTCTGAAAAATCTGGGCCACGTAGGAGAGAAAGTTAGGCATCATAGATACGAATGGGTTACCTTTAATTTCGCGAGACACGAGCCGATTCGTTTGATTTGTCGAGGTTGGGTGGTTCCGGCTTTCTATGTTCGATGTAATTTTGACCCTCGATTGCAGCGACTGTAGTGATTTCGTGGGCTGTATCTGATCAGAAGTGTAACAGAGATGAACAACGACGAAGATGAAACGGTGGCCGGGGGTTGCCAGCGAATTTCTCTTTGCTTGTGTGAATTTGCCGAAGGTCTGTGATATCGCTCCTCGGGTCGGCTTTGTGTTCCTTTCGTCTGGCGTCGATGATGAAGACGTCTGGTCCGTTCGGGTCTCGACGATGCATTCTTCGTTGTTATGCCCGGGGTTGCCGACAACGGCGCAAGGATCGTCCGCTCGCGGTGGTGATGTGAGCGTGTGGTGTTGCGATGACCCTGCTCGGGGTGATTCGTAACCGCTCGGGGGTCTGACTAGTTCCTCTGACTAGTTCCACTCGCAGCTTCACCAATGGTTTCTCCAGAAAGAGATGAACTAGCCCTACGCCGATGTTGTGCTTCGTATGCAAATTTCACAGAGCTATCTTTGGTATACTCATTGCCCGTACCATGACCAAGCTGACCATATTGTGGAGACCCGCAGTTTTTGACAGTTTCTGAACAATTGTCGGCATGTCTCGTTGAACTTTATCACTGTTACCGAGTTGCCCCTTTTGATAGCTGCTGGGATCAGTTTGCTTCAAATGGTGAGCTAGGCATAGATGGTGGGCTGTTCACTGTTCTGCCCGCGGCGATTACTGGTGGTATGGCATCGAGCGACGAAAGTTCCGCGTGCCGTATTTTTTGAGGTTCGTGTCGATTTTGTTGCGGAATGATTGGCTAAACCTATCGGCTGATAGCGGTCTCCGATAGATCGTCTGAGGTTCGTGGGCTGAGAATGGTCCTCGCAAACTCAACCGCTCGAGTCTGATTTGTGACCATTTGGTGGTCTGAATTTTCGTCTGCGACAGCTGGTTTTCGATTCGCTCATGGTGGTGGTCTTGGTCGACGGCGACCGGGAAGGTCATGATGGCTAACGACTTCGGAGCGGACAGATTTCCTCGAAACGCATTGTACTATTTTCAATCGTTCCCACAGACGGCGCCAATTGATGCGGACCGAAAAATCGCCCCTCCTCGTTGGCGCGTGAAATAGACCGTTGGCTCCCGCCGCCGCCGTAGAATGCCTAAAACGTCAAAACAAACGAGCTAGGAAGGCGCCGTTTTCTGCGACGCCCCTCCGACGCTCAAGTCAGATAATCATTCGTCGACGTCAAGCGTAAAGAAAATCAATAAATAAATAAAGAGAGAGTGTAAAATGAAGTGATATTGGGCTATGAGATAGCGCTTCCTTCAATCCTTCTTGGGGAGTTGGAACTCATCGAGCAGCGTGATTTTAAGTGCAGAGATTTGCTCATATTAGAGGAGAGTATCATAGTCGTTCAGAGAAACCAAGATGCATGTGTTATCAATGAGAGGGATGATAGAGTAGATAGAATGGGAGTTAGTGATATATTCAAAAGCATCCTCGATCGTACTTCTTGCCCTTATATATATACAATATATGTCATATATTGAGGAGATCCCACGTTGAAGTGGTGGCTGTGGTAACCACCCATGATGGTGACTTGACTTGTCCACGTTGAGGGCCACAGAACATGGCTATACCTGCTATTTCTATTTGCAAGGGTTCCTCATATAATATACTTATAAATTATGTCTAAATAAATAAATTATGGATACATCGGTAATGTGATATCATCATTCGTCGAGTGAGGCGTCACCCCTCGCGGAGCGTTCCTTCGGGCATATGTCGCATCGGGGGTGTTTTTCGCGGGATATTTGCCGCCCTATCTCGGTTAGGCTCGAATATTGGACCGATAAAATACGGGAATAACACAATACGTGCACCTTTAGCACTCTCCTAAGAGGACTCTTCTTAGCTAATAAGGTCTCCGAGGCGGAACAGCTGTTTAAAACATTGCTGAGGGAAAAAACCCGTGAGCCCGATGAAGTTATGCTGCTCATCGTGCTTGACGGTCTCTGTAAAGATGGTCAATCACTCACAGCTCTTCAAATGCTTAAGCTGTTGGAGAAACAAGTTGGGAACCTAATGTGAAATGCTATAGCACTGTGATCGACCAGTTTGTGTAAGGATAGAATGGTTGATGATGCTCTCAGCGTCCTATCACATAGACTGAGAAAGGAATTTGGCCGGACGTTGTGACATATACTTCGGTTATCAAAGGTTATGCAATTTCGGTAGATGGAAAAGAGGCGGAAAAATTATTATATGTGATGGAGACTCTTAAAATTCCTCCTAATGTGGTCACTTACAGCATATTAGTGGATTCATTTTGTAAGGAAGGTACGGTGAAAGAGGCTGAAGATGTTATCAGTATTATGTCTCGAAACGGTATAAATCCTAATATCATAACATACAATTCTTTGATTGATGGGTATTGTTTGTGTGGACAAATGGATAAGCTATGCAAGCACTTGATTCTACCCAACGTTAGGGCTAAAGCCTTCTCAGGTCACCTTTAATATTCTGCTGAATGGCTACTGTAGAAAAGGTAACAAGATGAAGCTTGCAGCTTTTTCATGGAATACACGAAAGGGGTTCGAGCACTCAATCGTTTCCTATAATACCATGCTACAAGGGTTGTTTCGTGCGAGTAGATATGCTGATGGTTTAAAACTTTTCAAAGATATGAAAGCCAGGCAATTGTCACCCGACATAATTACGTTGAGTATTATGTTGGAAGAATTGTTCAAAACTAAGCAAGTGGACCAAGCCTTGTCACTTTTGAGAACAATGGAGGAGAAAGGTGCTATTACTGACATCGTTACATACATTATAGTCCTTGATGGATTGTGCAAGAATGGAAAGTTGAACGTTGCCCAAGAATTCTTTGAGAAACTTCCTTCAAAGGGTTTGAGGCCAAGTGTTCGTATATACAACATTCTCGTAGGGGCACTTTGTCGAGAGGGTTTTGTGGGTGAGGCAAAGGAGCTTCTCAAGAAAATGAAGAGTGTGGCGATTGCTTACCTGACAATGTTATTTTCAATGTGTTTTTAAAGGGACTTCTTCGAAGGAATGAATACAACGAGGCCATATTGTTTTTTAGAGGAATTGGATAACAATGTAGTTTTACAGTTGATTCCGTTACACTTTCCCACGTAATTGATGGCTGTGAGAAAGGGGAAGATAAAGCTCATCTGCTCCTTAGAAAGATGAAAGAATTTTTTCCATAGAGTATGAAGGAAGATTTATTTTTTTATTTTATTTTATTTTTTTTTTTTTTTTTTTTTCGGTCCCGAGGTATCCCCACACTGCCCGGCTATGGGCTAATCGCCACACACTCCAGAGGTGGGACTAATCCCGGGGTCAGATGAAGGAAGATTTATAGCTGGCTAGAATTGGAAATCTTTGACCCAATTGTGGGTATTAGAGATCTCTTTGTTTGCTTCATTGAGCTGTCAATCGCATTGTCAGCTACTTATAATCTGATGCCTTTCTTTAGCCCGAAATCAAACAGAAAATATTATTAAGGCGCTGAAGTAGGTTGTGATTCTTGTCTGCTTGTATAGATTTACTGCGTGACCTTTTTCGCTTCTTGATTTCTCTGTTTCTGTGGGTAGTGTGTATTCATTCTATCAAGGGATTATCCCTACATTCAAATATTAACTTTTGGTGGTCATTTGCTCCTTAAAGACGTCTCGGTTTTCTCTTGTTCTCATATGTTTGGTCTCCTAATCGGAGTTAGCGATAATTGATTTCTATCTGCAGAGAAATACTTATATGAAGCAGTTGCAAAGTTGCTCCAAACTTGAGTTTTGAAGTAAAGTTGTCTTCTTATATCTCGATAGTTTACATGGATTTAGCTGAACAATTGAGTTAGCCATGCGACAGATTCCTTCGCTCGATCAATATCTTCAATAACTTCTATGACATGTCCTTGTATTTGCAACTGTAATGTTATTCTTATTCTGTTAAAATGGAACCTCAAGACCCTTCATTGTTCTTACAACAACAGCAGCTTCTTCTAACAAGACAGTCTCCTCAGACAACAACAGTGGCGATCTTTTAGCATCAACAAAACCCATGGAAATGCAACAACAGAAGCAGTTACTGAAATCCATGCCTCAGCAGAGTTCTCAAATGCAATCTCAGTTTCTTTCGCAAAATTTACCCGTGGTGCTAATGTGAAGCAAGTTTATGAACCTGGTATGTGTGCACGAAGGCTCACACATTACATGTACCAGCAACAGCATAGGCCTGATGTAAGATTCCACTGTTAGGTTTTGTTCAAATTTTTTAAATTAATAAGTCGGCTTTCTAAATTTTTCCCTGATTTTCTTTTTTTTTCCAGGATAACAGCATTGAGTTTTGGGGGAAATTCGTCGCGGAATATTTTGCACCAAATGCTAAGAAAAAGTGGTGCATTTCGATGCATGGAAATGGTCGCCAAACTACTGGCGTTCTGCCTCAGGTCTGTCTTTTATTGCTTAGTGTACAGATAGTGCGATTACATCTATTAGCGCTATTACTTTTCTTATGCTTACTATCGGCTATTTATCGCGATGATTCAGTTGTGCGGTATTTACCATATTCGCGACGTAGGTATCCTTGAATTGGCAAAAATTCTAAACCGTTAAAGACCCTATGTATCCATAGTTTAACGATAATAACAGAACGATGGGCTTATGCAGGAAACTTGGCAGTGTGACATTTGCAACTGCAAGTCAGGCCGTGGATTTGGTACGCTTTTTTTCCCCCTGGAATTCACCAACTATTTCATGTTGCCATTTTGCTTCATTTACTTTGAAGACAACTGTCTGAACATCATATTATCGCATATGTTTTTCGCTCTCAGAAGCAAGCGTTGAGGTTCTGCCAAGACTCTTCAAAGTAAAGTACGAAAGTGGTATGTCAGAAGAACTACTATGAGCTCGTTTGATATCGATGTTTTTTAATTTGGTGTGTATAACTTATTTGTGTATGGTTATACAAGGATTTTGTTGATATAAAGTTTTTTATGTTTGATATGTGTGTATTAATTATTTGGGTAATAAAATAAAGAGTGTTTGATACGATTGTTGCAATTGGGTATAGGATTTGTTAAAATGCTTAAATGACATTTTTGCCCTTAATCATATTTGCTTTTCTACCCATCGTTCATTCCACATTCTCATTTGGGAAGAGCAACCACCGCAGATAAGAACAACCCACTGCCATCAAATATTCTACATAATGCAAGAGGCTTTATCAGCAATTACATCTACCACTACAGGCATTTGCAATTCATCAACGAATTATTGACAAGAACAGAATTCCTTGAAAAATCAAGCAAATTCTAAAACCTTCTCCAATAACCTATTAATCTAGCGCAAAGGAAAGCACAAGAACCCCAAAAAACCTCGTATGATACAACTTGTTTCAAAATTACCTGAGCTAATAAATCTTCTCAACAGTGACGGAGAAAATTATCAGATTGGGATTCAATGGTTGGGTCTTGACGGAATTACGGTGAAGCTCGAGATGGAGGACGCTGAGAAGAATGGAGAAAGAAAAAAAAATCAGATTGGGGGTTCAATGGTTGGGACCTTGATAGAGACGCAATTATGGTGAAGCTCGAGATGGAAGACGACGGAGATGGATGGAGAAAAAAATGTCTGTAGAGATGGAAATGAAGATGCGATGGAGATGAAGGTTAGGGCAGATAGGGGTAGAATTGGTATTAAGAAACATGTGTATCGACAAACCCACCTTTATGATGGGTATCTATATACATGGGCTACGAACGATTAGCAAGTATAGACTTGTATACCTATACAAGCCGTGTATAACTTTACACATATAACAAACATTATTTTCTTATCAAACAAGCCGTATATGTCGACATGCCAAGAGAGCATAAGAATTCCTACGGACAAATCGTGCTGGACTATGCAAAAGCCACATCTTTGAGCAGCTTCGGTCGTTAGGGACGGTCAGCTACGAATCGTCTTCTCTCCTGACTTGAAGGTTCGACCAATTAGGCATATTTTTTCTTTGTTGGCGAATTTTCTTGATGGGCGTTGCTTTCTCTTTCAAGATATGCTCATGGGAGTTTTGTGCTCGGCGTCATGAAGAGCTTATTCCTAGGAGCCTATTAATACCTCAGGTTTGTTAGTTTGAGGTCACTCAACTTCAAATTATATGCAAGTTATGTAAATTGATGGTTGACTTATTACACTTCTTTTGATCTCAAAGGTCAGCCAAATTGGTGCAGCTGCACGAAAATGCCAGCTGACGATTCCCAGGATTCTTCGTCCAGTAACAACTCTGTTTCCGACTACAGAACAACTGCATGCAATACGTCAGTTTTATGCTTCTCATCGAATGCGATGTTTCCCGTTCTTGATAAAATAGTAAAAATGAGAACTTTTCATGTCGTTTTGTCTCAGCGTAGTTAAATGATTCTAATCATCATTTGCGGCTTTGCTTTTCTAGATTGGTTGCCTCTGCTAATCAGCTGGCCGAATCAGTGAAGTTCCACTCGTAAATGATTTGGGATATACGAAGCGATACGTTAGGTGCTTGCACAGTAAGCGATGACGTCGTCCCATTCTTACCTAATCTTCTCTCGCTTCCTTTTTTCCCCTCTCATTACATGAACATCACACACTTGTATTGACAAAATGCTCTCTCTGTTTTAAATTGTTAGATCTCTGAAGTGGTGAACATCGTGAAAGATCTAATCGATTACAGCCATGGAACTGGAACCTGTCCTATTCGTAGGATTGATTTCTTCATTCTCTGTTTCTTCTCCAGGATTACTATTGCATTCATATATTTTACTTCATCTTTTTCAGAAAGCTTAACCAATTTTCCTCGAAGAACAAACCCACTATCAGAGTTTCAAGGTCATCCCGAACAAACCGAGGGCCCAACACGGCAAGAACAACAGCAGCAAACACTGAGTTTCTCGCCAGCCAGAAAGCGTTGAGTCGAAGTTCAACCCGTGATAATAACAACATTCAGATGGAATCTCCAGCTCCTCAAGCCCAGCCCGCACATTTGAATGTCCAAATTGTTGGAATTTTACTTGTGCAGAACTGATGTTACGGAAGCAGTTGTGCTATTTAGTGATGAAATATAAGTTGGTATGGCATATACGATGCTTTTTATTTTACTTCATGATATAATGATGAATTACATGCACTAATATATATAGTGTTTGAATATTGAAAAATTCAACAAACATATAGCACACCAAAATAGCCAAATCTTAGACTATATCACAAAGAAGATCATGCATGTATCCAACCAAATACTTTAATTGTCCAAATATGATTTTCAAAGGTAGTAGCAAAATAGGGTTTCTTCTCTTCTTGTTCAAAGTTGATATTCAATCAAGGTGGCTAATTATATTCAACACCCCTCGTAATTTGCAACCTTGACTTGATTCTTGAACTTTTCGAACTTCTCGGTTGTTATCGCCTTGGTTAGCAATATCCGCTGGTTGGTCATTTTGTATTGACGAATTCCATGCGAATTTCTCCTCGAGTCACCAACTCTCGAATGAAATGATGACGAAGCTCGATGTGCTTGCTTCTTGCATGAAACACGGGATTTTTCGTCATCGCGATAGCGAATAGGTGATGTCCGGTCTAGTGTTGAGATAGAGCAATGAACCGATCAACTTCCGATAAAGATTCTCATCAGCCTTTTCAGCATCATCATGAATTGAAGTTTCTCGTTTTAGAGCCATCGGTTGACAACGGCTTGCAGTCGCTCATGCGGAATTTCTTGAGAAGATCGTCGATGTATTTTTTCTTGAGATAGAAAAATTCTTCCCGGCCTTTGCTTCACTTGAATTCCAAGAAAATATTGATTTTCCCTAAGTCCGTCATTTCAAAGTTTCTTCATCATTGCCTTCTTGAATTCATCCTCATGGATTGATTTGTCCCAAAATAAATCAATTCATCAACATAAAGGCAAATAACAAGAAAGTCATCCCTGAGTTTTTCAAATAAAGTGATGATTCGCTTGGGCTACGGTTGAAACCTAATTCAATAAATAGCCATTTATTTTGCTATTCCAAGCGCGTGGCGCTTGTTTTAACCCGTATAGAGCCTTTTCATCGATAGACCTTCGCTTCGTGGCCTTCAACTTTATATCCTTCGGGTTGCTCGACAAATACCTCCTCCTTGATTTCACCATTTAGAAACGCTGTCAAGTTGATAACAGTTACCTCGAGTTGGGCGGCTAAGGCAAGAACGGTTTTGAATAGTCTCGATCCGGGCCACCGGCGCAAATGTTTCGGTGAAGTCGACTCCATGCTTGTGAGAGTAGCCTTTAGCAACGAGCCGAGCTTTATATTTTTGGATTGCGCCTTTCTCGTTATACTTGATCTTGTAGATTCATTTCAGCCCAATGGTTTTCTTTCCTTTTGTAGGTCGACGAGCTCCCATGTTTTGTTCTTTCGATGGTAGAAAATTCCTCGTCCATCGCTTCTGTCCAGCATTCTTCTTTCGATGCTTCTTCAAATGTTTGAGGCTCGCTGGAAAATAACACTACTTCAGTGGTTTTGTAAAGTTCTCGAATTGAGCGTGTTTTTCTTGGGGGGCTTTCGACGTCGTCGTCTTCTTGATTTGAAGGGGGAGTCAAATTTTCCTCGTCATTCTGAACCGCCGGAGAAGTTTGAGACGATGATGGATTGAAATAAGTTTATTTGATCCGCTGATTTTACTTTCCAGTCCCAAGCTGCAGTTTCATCAAAAATAACATCTCGCGACAATATGATTTTATTTGTTGTTGGGTCCAATAGACGATATCCTTTGGACTCTTCACTGTAGCGATAAAGAGAAGCTTCTGACTTTTCTCGTCGAATTTTCCCGCGGCCTTGAGAAGGAATATGAGCGAAAGCCACACTGCCGAAGACCCGAAGATGATCGACTCTCGGCTTTTGGTCGTACCATGCCTCGTACGGAGTTTTATCTTGGACATTTCGTAGGTGATCGGTTGAGAATATGGGCAGCCGAGTAGACTGCTTCGGCCCAATATTGGTTTGGAACGCCCTTCCCTTTCACATGCTCCTAGCCATTTCAACAATTGTTCGATTTTTTCTTTCGGCGACACCATTTTGTTGTGGCGTTCGACTCAACGTGAGTTGTCTTTTAATTCCCATTTTCTTTACAATATTCCAAGAATGGATTGTAGAGATATTCTCCTCCTCGATCTGTCCTTAGCGCCTTTATAAGAAGACCACTTTGTCTTTCGACAAGTGCCTTGAACCGGAGGAAGGTAGAGAACGCTTCCGACTTTTGACCGAGAAAATAAATCCATATCATCCGCGTATAATCATCGATGAAGAGAATAAGTACCTCTTGTTTTCCCGGTGTGGGCGTTTGCATCGGACCACATATATCCGAGTGAATTAGCTCCAACGGTGCTTTGGCTCGCCAAGAATTCTTTGGAAAAGGAAGCTTGTGCATTTCCCGTAGATGCAACCTTCACACACATGGCTCGACTTCTGAATTTAGGAAGTCCTATAACCATATTTTTCGCCTTCAAGAGATGAAGCGCCTCCTCATTTAGATGGTCGTACCGTAAGTGCCATAAGCGTGACAAATCTGAATTTTCTGCCTTCAGCGCATGTTTGTGGTTGAGCGGCGGCATCGTAAGAGAAATATTTTATTCTTCATTTCGATGTTTGCGACGACGACGTTCTTCTTCTTCTCAACAATTTGGCATTTCCCGTTATCAAAGTGCACCGAGAAATCCTTCTGAATAAGTTGGCACGCTGAGCTGAGAAGGTTGTGAGATAGATTCGGCACGTAAAGCACGTCCGAAATGAACTTCCTTTCTCCGTTCTTCGTCTGAACAGCGATCGTTCCTTTTCCTTCAGCGCTTCTTTGAATCCGTCCCCCGATAATGATTTGAGAAGTGACGCTGGCGTTTAGATCAACAAAGAGATCACGGTTGCCCGTCATGTGGTTGTTGCACCCGCTGTCTAAATACCACATACTCCTTGATTTGCCACCGTTACTTGAGTAGAAAAGGGTTTCTTCGCTCGGCTGCTCGGAGAACTTTGCGTCTTCTTTTCTTCAGATTTTTTATGCCAACAATCCTTTTGCGAATGGTTCGGAATTTTGCATCTTTTGCATCTGAAGTAGCAATCTTTAAATTCATGGTTCGTCTTCTTGCAGATGATACACTTGGAAGATTGTTCACCGAATTTTTGAGATGGCTTTCCTTTACAATTTTTATTCTTCTGATTTTGGCGGCCCTTGAGTACTCCTTTCGGCTCACTTGTTTGGATTGGAAAGCTAGTTCGGTTGATTGATTGATCGATCGATTGATTCTTTGCTCATGCGCAAGAAGCGATCCCGTCAACTCGTATATGGTCATTTTGGATAAGTCCTTCGACTCCTCATGGCGGCAGCCACATGATCAAACTTTGGAGGAAGACATCGCAACACCTTCTCCGCGACTCTTTTGTCTGAGATTTTGTCGCCACAACTTTTAATTTGGTTTACGATCTCCGTGGTCCGAGATGAGAAATCACGAACGGTCTCCTTTCGTCCATCTTGAGATTATCAAAATCTCGCCATAGAGATTGTAGTTTCAAGGTGATTGTTTTTTTTAGTTCCTTAAACTCTTGCTTCAAAATATTCCAACGCATCTTTCGCCTTTTTAACACCAAAGATACGAGGAAAAATGGATCTTCCAATGCCTTGTTGATATATCGTAGCACCATGGCATCCTTCTTATTCAACTCCTTTTGTGCTTTGATGGTTTCAGCGTCGTCTTCTTTGGTGGTTTTGGCGGTTTTGGCGGTTTCAACTCATCTTCTTCGTCGTACTCGATCTCGTCTTGGGTTGGTTCTTCGTTGTCAATCACTTCCCAAAGATCCAACGGAGATAAAGAAGGTTGTGGCTAATTATATTCAACACAAATTTCAACACCATCCTCGGCTAACAATGGCCAGCCAACTTCACATGTGGAAGTTTACCTGGAAATTCCATGAACAACGTGGACTTCTCGTAATAACTTCTCAGATCATCGTCATCAACAGCAGCAGTCTTCATTATCCAGCGGTGATGCTAATGTCCCACAAAGCTCGGTCCAGAGAATAATACAAGACATGATGAGATTTTCGCAGCTCAGTAGCAATGGCGGTACGATGAGCATGGGTGGAAAAAATGTTCATGGAAGCCATGGTTCAGGATTGGGAAGCCTGAGCCATGGGGTAGGTCAACCAGCCATGGCTAATGTGATCCAACCAAATGTAAGATATAACTCGTCACCCCAGTTAACGGTAGAGCTAGCACGCCATTGGCTAATCAACGACAACATGGTTTGAGCAATCAACTTCTTAGCGGTCTCGGGGCGGTCAATGATCTAATAACCTTCCGTGATGATTAGGTGTAGGTTATACTGTTCAGTTTCTTCTTTTTCTTTTTCTTTTTTTTGCCTTACCCTTATTCGTGCAGTACTGAAAACTAAGAGTCGAGAAATCGAACAACTGATGATCTTTTCTGACAGTCACGATAGTTCTTAAACCGTCAATCAAGAATTTTCAGACCATGTCCAGTAACATAAGTAGTGATGATGATACATGTAGGTAAAGTTCATTATCTTACCGAATTTTGGCATTACAGTTCTGAATGGATTGGATATGCTTTCATCTTTGTCACCAGGGACGGATCTACGTTGGGCTAGGGGGGGCCATTGACCCCCCGGCCACATCCGTCTTAAGTATTTACTATGTGTACATTAGACCAGATATAGGCTTTGGCGTAGTGGTAAAAGTAGAAATCTTTAGTTCATTCTAGAGTTTGACGTGGGTCGAGTCTTTAGAAAGCATTTTTGTATCATTTTTATGACCACTTTCTTTCTTTTTCAACATTTTGACCCCCCAACTTATAAAGTTTAACTTTTTGACCCCCCAAGTTCTGAATTCTAGATTCGTCACTGTTTGTCACCCTTGCTATGATTTTGTGACCCAGAGATTAGTACAATGTAGTTAAACTTTATCATCATTATTACAAATTATTAAAGGATCCCTCCTTCGTACAAACCCATGGTAAGAAAACCCTCATCTTCCTATTCCTATCGAGCATTTCACTAACATATCCACTTATCGACGACTGGCAATCAATCACAGGCCTACTGCACTCATTCAAACTGCTTACCATGTTCTTATAATATCCACCGCCGGCGCTCACTTCAGCCTCCTTAAGAGCCCTAACCACAACATCGTAGTTCTTCTGACAACCTTCGTACAGCTGCTTCACCTTTGGTCCTTTTCCTGCCCTAATCGCACCTTCGATGAAGAGATTCACTTCGTTGGCGTAAGCCAGCGATAGCTTAATGGTTAGCGTAGTGAGCCCTATGATGCCTTTCACGTTAGGGTTTAGGTTTTTGTTGAGGGTAGTTGCTGCAGAAACCGAAATCTGAGGTTTTTGTGCATATTTGGGTGATTAGGTCTTTAACGTCTTCGCATGAAGATGGAGATACGAGGAATGTCGTGGCGGTGATCACGAAGAAGATCACAACCTTGTAAGAATTGTAACGTAATTGCTTCATCGTGGGTTGTTCTAGCTTGCGTTGTTTAGGTACTTCTTACACATGCTTACACAAAGAACTGATATGTGTATAAATATATATGATTCTTGAATTTGATTATTTCAAGAATAGGATATCTTCTAATTTAATGAAGTTTAATTCTCTTCTGATTATACAAGATTCTGCATTAAAATCTGTCTTGACTTTGTTTCTCTAAGTCCAGTATTATATATGGGGATAAGCATGGTTTTAATGGTTAAGTACAAAGGATTTTGTCTTACTATGTGTATAAATATATATGGTACTTGAATTTGTTTATATTCAAGCATAGGATATCTTCTAATTTAATGAAGTTTAATTCTCTTCTGATTATACAAGATTCTGCATTAAAATCTATGTCTTTGACTTTGTTTCTCTAAGTCCAGTATTATATATGGGGATAAGCATGGTATTAATGGTTAATTACATAGGATTTTGTCTTACTATGTGTATAAATATATATGATACTTGAATTTGATTATATTCAAGCATAGGATATCTTCTAATTAATGAAGTTTAATTCTCTTCTGATTATACAATTCTGCATTAAATCTATGTCTTTGACTTTGTTTCTCTAAGTCCAGTATTATATATGGGGATAAGCATGGTTTTAATGGTTAATTACATATGATTTTGTCTTACTATGTGTATAAATATATATATGATACTTGAATCTGATTATAGTCAAGCATAGGATATCTTTTAATTTAATGAAGTTTTATCTATTCTAAATATACAAGATTAAAATCTATGTCTTTGACTTTGTTTCTCCAAGTCCAGTATTATATATAGGGGTGTAAACGAGCCGAGCTCGGCTCATTTTCTGGGCTCGAGCTCGAGCTCGAGCTCGTCGAGCTTTTCAGCTCACGGCTCAAGCTCGAGCTCGTTTCCACCAAAATGAGCTCGAACTCGAGCCTCGAGCTCGAGCTCACGAAGCTCATCGAGCTCGAGCTCGAGCTTTTAATAAAAAAATTAATAAATTATTAAAAATAATATAAATTAATATAAAAATATAAAAAAATTTAAAAAAATTAAAAATTTAAAAAAAAAAATCGAGCATTTAAATAAAATAAATTAGAAAACTAGAAAAAAATATAAATTAATATTAAAATATAAATTAATATAAAATATAAAAAATATTAAAAAAATTAAAAAAAAAAAAAAGAAAGAAAAGCTCGCGAGCCTGTTCGCGAGCTTTCGAGCCACTACATCCGGGCTCAAGCTCGAGCTCGACATAAACGAGCTCGAGCTCATTTATATCGAGCTCGAGCCGAGCTTTTGCCGAGCCGGCTCGGCTCATCTTTCACCCTTAATTATATATGGGGTAAGCATGGTTTTAATGGTTACTTACATATGATTTGTCTTACTATGTGTATAATATATATGATACTTGAATCTGATTATATTCAAGCATAGGATATCTTTTAATTTGATGAGTTTTATCTATTCTAATTATACAAGATTCTGCATTAAAATCTATGTCTTTGACTTTGTTTCTCTAAGTCCAGTATTATATATGGTATATGGGCATAAGCATGGTTTAATGGTTATACATAGGATTTTGTCTTACTATGTGTATAATACATGATTCTTGAATTTGATTATATTCAAGCATAGGATATCTTTTAATTTTATGAAGTTTAATTCTCTTCTAATTATACAAGATTGGTTTTAATGGTTAATTACATAGGATTTTGTCTTACTATGTGTATAACTATATATGATTCTTTGAATTTGATTATATTCAAGCATTGGATATCTTTTAATTTAATGAAGTTTTCTTCTCTCTACCTGAATATTAAGAATTGTCTTAATATATATATAATACTAGTGAATCTTCCCCCAAAAAAAAAAAGTTTTCTTCTCTTCTAATTATACTAGATTCTGCATTAAAATCTATGTCTTTGACTTTGTTTCTCTGTCCAGTATTAATATATGGTATATGGAGATAAGCATGTTTTAATGGTAAATTACATAGGATTTTGTCTTACTATGTGTAATAAAATATATGATCTTGAATTTGACTATATTCAAGCATAGGATATCTTTTAATTAAATGAAGTTTAATTCTCTTCTGATTATACAAGATTCTGCATTAAAATCGATGTATTTTGATTTTGTTTCTCTAGGTCCCAGTATTATATATGGTATATGGGGATAAGCATGGTTTTGATGGTTAACTACATAGGATTTGTATTATATTCTTTAATTGATGAGAGAGAATGAGGTAGAGAGAGATGGTTCCAGATATTATATTTTGGGAAAATTCCTTATTAGTCCCTTTCGAAGTTTAAACTTTCTGTTCAGTACCCTAGCGAAAATTCTTAATATTCAGTACCCATCTACGAAAAGTTGTGTGTTTAATTCCCCAAACAGTGAACGGACGAAAATACCCTTTCATGAAATTAATTTGGACATCATACCAACTTTTGATTATTATACCAACTGTTATCTCTAATTATACAAACGAATAATGTTAATTGGAAATTTTGCCAATTGTTATCATTATTATACCAACAGAATTGAACACTAATAGCATATGGTATAATAGCAAAATTAGTTGGTATAACTTTATTTGTTGGTATAATAACGAAAATATATGGTATAATGACGAAAATATATGGTATAATTTCTATAATTTATGGTATAGTTGCAAAAAAGTAGTTGGTATAATGTCAATTTTGCTGTATAAAATTAAATAACATTGATATAATAACGAAATTAGATGGTATATTTCTACAATTTCTGGTATAGCAAGTTTAGTTGATATAATGTCCAATTTTGTTTATGAAATTTAAATAACGTTATTTATGGTATAAAACGAAAATAGAGGGTCTAATTTCCACAATCTAAGGTATAATTGCAAAAATTAGTTGGTATAATGTTCAATTTTGCTGTATAAAATTAAAATAATGTTATTTATTGGTATAATAACGAAATATATGGTATAATTTCCACAATTCCTGGTATAATGTCCATTTTGCTGTATAAAATTAAAATAACGTAACTTATTGGTATAATTTTTACCAAGTTCTGGTGTAATTTCAATTTTATTGGTATAATAACGAGTTTTGTTGTTATAATTCATGTGAAACAATTTATCAGCTTCTTTGATGTGTGAGACAAGGGTATTTTCGTCTTTTTAATGCTGAAAAGACCATTTAGGTATTGAAAATGAAGAAATTCTTAAATCGTGATAGGAAGAAATTATTCGAGGGATATTAAGATGAATTTTAAAACTCAAAGGGACTGATAAGGAATTTCCCCTTATATTTTAGCTAATAATTTTGAAGATGAATAAAAAAAAATCAAGAGGATGAAAAATCATGGCATAAAAGTGGGTTCTTGTATAGGATCATAAAAAAGGCATGAAACATGCAAAAATCATAACCAAATCTAACTATATCTATTTCCAGGCCCAATTGATGGTTGTATCTTGCAAGAATATTTTATTTTAAAAGAAGATTAACATTAACAATTAAAAGAAGTTAGCTAAGTTGTCACTTTTCTTAATCACACATGCTTCACTGAGATGCAAATGTTCTGCTAGCCGAAAATGAGTGGCAATCTCTCTAAACTATACTTAGACTTCAAACGGAAAATTACAATCATGATATAAAATAAAGGGTTCGGTATTAACTAAAATTAACAAGAAATGTCAGGCCCTGAGATAATGTATTCTTACTTAGACGTTACTTCCTATTTGGGTTAATTACCGATTTTTTATAATGGTTTGGTACAGGAGAAACGTTATGATGAGATCATGAATTATCTTTACCAACTTTGCATGCAGATTTGACCTCATCATATCATCATACAAAGTCGTATCTCTATCTGGTCATAATAGGCATGCATAAATTTTTGAATCCTCCCCTTTTCTAATGATAAATTATATTCAAACTCTTTTATGTATCCCTAAATGCATAATTGTTCAAATATTGTACGTTTAACGCATCAGTTGGATATATTGCTTATACAAATATTAAATTGTAGAAAGGTGGATTGGAGTAGTCAAAGTTTGTTGCTAGGGATTTATAGTGGTTGTTGGTGCGTTGCTAATATAATTTCTTGAGAACATTAGACACATATATTATATGTAGCTTTATTTTGGAGACTGATATGGGCTCTCCCAATCACACAGATTTATATGTGGGGGTAAAGAAATTTATATAGCCGGAGAATCAATTATTATAAAGTTTAAGGACGTGCGTAAGGTGCTTATTTATAAGAAAACTGTAAGGGACGTGTTTGGGATGTGTTGGGGCGTATTTGGGATATTGAGATGTGTTGGAGAAGTCGAGACGTGTTTGGGGACGTACTGGGGACCTGTTTGGCACATTGGGGACCTGCTTGGGACGTTGGGGATCTGCTTGGGACATTAGGGACCTGTTTGGGACGTAAATGAAATGACACAGGATGTACGTGGTTCGGATCTTTGCGGATCCTACGTCCACGGGCGCTCTGAAACCTTTTCCACTATACTTTGAGGATATTTACACACTCAGACTACATATTCCTCACTATTTTCTCTCAAGAACACATTATAAAATACATAGGGACGTTACTTGTAGTGAGAGAATATTTTCTAAGTGTTGAGAGGTGTTGGAATGATAATGGTCTCGTGAAAATGGTGAAGTCCCCTTTATATAGGAGGCTCTTGGATATTGCCTGGAGGTACTTCCCTTGCTCCTAGTTATTGCCTAGAGGTCTCTCCCGAGGTCCCTGGTGACATGACCATCTGGGACAATGTGAGGAGCAGTGTAGGACGTATATCAACAGTCATAGCTTATGTCTTGTCCCATCAGTCACGTCCTCCTCAGCTTTTACCTTTATGAAGCGTACTGAAGAAGCTTCGTTTGTCCTTGGGAGCTGCCAGGTGGTTCCTCAGGTCCCTAGTTCTTCAGCTCCTGTTGTTAGTTCCCCAGGTCTGTCGGAGGTCCCCTCAGGCCCAATTTATGGGCCTACTGGGCTTTTATTTATTAATTTCTCGGGCCATCTATTTTAGTCCACATCAACCACTCCCCTACTCTAATTTGTTTTTTGGGACAAAAAGTAAATTAGAGTAAAATAGTAAGATGGGCCTTACCTCCCTACCGCAATTACCTCTTGAAGGGATACGTTCTGTTGGCTTATGTGGAGGAGGCAACCAGCTCCTTAGTCCCTCCGACTCCCCAAGCCAGCGCACATTCTGTAGCTCCCTTGCTCCCTCGGGTCCTAGTTGGAAAGGATGTTTGCAAGGATATTCCTCCTTCTGGATGTTCCTGCGGTTCTTCCCCTATCAGGGGAGCTCAAGAAGTTCCCATCATCACAGTCCCTGTTTGTCCTTCTTCCCCTTGGGGTGAATATGCTGAGCCTCTTATGGGACATACGGGGACCTCAGAGGGTAAGATCCCTACTTCTGTGGACATCTGAACAGAGGTGAAAAGATGAGCTTGTTAGATCGTTGGGTGCTCCCAGACGTTCAGAGGGTCATCTCCCAGGTGGTGGGCCACGTAGCTTCCAGATCGTCGCCAAGTCATCGATCCCGGACCTGGAGATAGCTAACGAGATAGAGTTAGTGGAGCAGCACGAGAGGGAACTGCGGAGCTTCCTGGAGAGGGAAAGACAAAATGCAGCTCTTATGAAATAGCACGAGGAGGATCTTTGGAGCTCCTTCGCTAAGGAGAGGAATAGTGGGATGTCCGCGCGTTATGACGGAGGTGCATTTGGCTTATCTTCAAGAGTGCCATCTTTGATTGCTTTGAATGAGGTCCCCAAGCTCCCGAGCGTCCTCGTTCTGGGTTGGCGTCTTGAAGGAGCATGTGGAGATCCTGACCCATGCTATGACCTCCAAGACGTCATCTCCAGCTCCTTAGGGAATTAGTAGAAGGCCTTTCCGGACATCTTAGGACCTGCAATATTTTAGGGGAGCTTGTTTATGTGTCTCTGTTGGAGCTCGCTTTCCTTAGGATTATCGTCGCCGTTGCATCCATCGTCCTTGGAATCTGGAAGGGACCTGACGGGACCTGATGGCGGAGCTCCTTTTGCACTTCGAAGGAGATCCAGGTCCTGCCGCACGTTGCTTCTATCTCCCTGGGACATCCTATTTATATAGAGCTCTCCTCTTTTTCATCATGGTGATAGCCTGTAAAAAATACTTTGTCCTGTTTTTCTTTCGAGGCATAATGGTATGTGGAGCTCAACTCCCCATGTTCGCGTATTACATCGGAGTTCCCTTTCTCCTTTATTTTTTGTCTTTCGTCATTGTGGGACCTGAGCGATGTTTCTGGTAACATCCTTATTGTGGCATGGTTATAGCGTCAGCTCGCTTATTCAATTCGTAAGCCAAGTACGAATTCACGCCCTTGGTTGCAATGACCGTCTCATTGTCCTCGGGTGTCGCTTTGCGCTAGGCTCTCTTTGTCCTTAGCGAATTCAGTAACATAGGCCCGAAGGTCCTAAAAAGTGGGGATCTCCCCCACCGTTTTACCCTGGTTATAGCGCCAGCTACGCTGAGGTACCTATACACGTCGCAGGCCTTACTGATGACCTTTGATGTCCTGTACACCGCAGCCCGTCAGCGGCGGCATCTTGTACGCCCTCATGGGCATCTTTCACGTCGCAGACCTGTGGCCTTTGATGTCGGGTACACCGCGGACCCGTCGGTCTTTGGCATCATCTCACGTCGCAGACTATCAGTCTTTGATGTCTTTGTACGCCGCAGGTCCGTCGACCTTTGGTATCAATTATATATATGGTGCACCTTTCATTATATAATAAAATGTGTATATTCCGACAAGGCGGTATTTTCTTAGGGATATAATTAGTTTACCCTGGTTTATAGCGCAGCTTCGCCTAAACACGTGGTTATAGCGCCCGCTCGCTTAAATGCGTGGTTATAGCGTCCGCTCGCTTAAGTGCGTGGTTATAGCGCACGCTCGCTTACATGCGTAGTTATAGCGCCCGCTCGCTTACTGCGTGGTTATAGCGCCCGCTCGCTTATATGCGTGGTTATAGCGCCCGCTCGCTTAGTATCAGGGCTCCTTGTTGGAGGCCTTGTGATATGAAAGTGATGGCGAAATGGAGAGCCTTTTCTTCTCAGTTAATAACGAGGTCCCTGGCTCCCAATCTCCGGAGGCTCGGTCCTTCGACTGCTCAACGTGAACAATTTTGGGCTCTGTTGGAAATTGGAATTCCTCTGCCCTGGAGCTCCTATTATGATAGGGATGTGAGCCTTAAATGGAGCAGGCCTTGTCTAGAGGAGGTGGGTTGTCTGCCTTTGATTGGCACAGATCTCCAAACTCCTTCTTGGCTACCTCCCGACCTTGGTTGATGCCACGGTCAAGGAACTTCCTCAGTTGTTCCACTAGGGAGGGCACTTCGATTTCATCCTTCAAATAATAGCAGTCGTTAGTATGATGCATGCATTATTATGGTTCCGATGATATAAATGAGAGTAAGGTTTAGAGGGCCCTGGAATTTCGGCTAGGAGCCTTATCAATGCGGGATGTCTCCCGTGGACCAGCGTTGTCGCGGCATTGGCAAATGTGGTAACTAGGCTCCTCAGACCAGCGCGGAGTTGGATTTGCAAATGTGGAGATTCAGGTTTGCGTGCTAGCACGGAGCTGTCACCTAGGTCCCACGGATATTACCAGCGAGGAGCTGGGCTTTGAGGTCCTGCGGATCTTTGTCAGATGGGAGCTGGGAATTGTCATCCAGCAGAGCTTTATGTGTCAACATGGAGCTCAGGTTTTATCTCCCTCAGGTTTTCAGGCGCTGCGGCCCTTTGGATCTTTATGCAGGCGAGTAGCTAAGGCTATAGATCCCTATCAGAAGCTTACGGATTTTGCTACAGGAAAGGAGATTGAGCTTTCGGGTGCTAGTGCGGAGCTGGTTGCAGTGCGGAGCTCCCTTCGAGGTCCTACGGACCTTCGCGTGCCAATGCAGAGGATCCTTAAATGGAGCTGGCTTCTATGTGGAAGAACGGGGGTTGTCCGCCTTTAGCCGGCACAGATCCCCCGGGCCCCTTCTTGGCTGCCTCCAGACCTTGGTCGAGGCTCAACGGACCTTCCTAGATGGCATATGAGGATGGGTCCTTCTATTTGATCCTTCAAACAATTTGTTAGCGTGATGCATATAGTTATGAAAAGATTGGTAAAATAAATGAATATGAGATTCAGAGGGCCCTGCAGTTCCGACTAAGCCCCTTTCATCACAGGATGTCTCCCGGCTTGTCAGGATCTCCTCCATGTTGCATGATGGTATGAGGTTCTGCAGGATCCTAAGGAGATATCTCAACAGCTCCATATCCCGAAGTTGAGGTGGTTTTTCATGGGCGCGTCTCTCGTCTATTTCTTCCTGGCATAACAGCTTATGGAATTCTGAGGGAGCTCTTGGGACGACGACACAGTGAGCTCCCATCATGGAGGCCATGGTTGGTGCACTCATTTTTTACGGAGAAATGATGGTGGGTGCCCCCAGGACCGCAATGTTGGACCTAACAGTATGGAGCTCCTATGATAGATCCAGTGGGCCTTCATGTGCTCAGATGGAGTTGGTTTGGAGGTTCCCAAAGCGAACCTCCGTATGCGACCGAGGTGCGGACCTTCGCTACTGCGGCTAGCACCTTAGTGTGTTCTGCCAGGATAAGCTTCCCGATCACGTCCTTGTGTCAGCACGGAGCTGGGCTCTTAGGTCCCGAAGGGAAGCTTCGGGTCTTCATGCCAGCGCGGAGCTGGGCTCTTAGGTCTCGAAGGGGGAGCTTCGAGTCTTCTTGCCAGCGGGGAAGCTGGGCTTTAGGTCCCGAAGGGGGAACTTCGGGTCTTCTCGCCAACGCGGAGCTGGGCTTTTAGGTCCCGAAGGGAGAGCTTTGGGTCTTCTCGCCAGCGGGGAGCTGGACTTTTAGGTCCCGAAGGGGGAGCTTCGGGTCTTGCTCTGGGATATGGAACGGGACCTCGGACAGACTCCTTTAGGGCAACTGCCTGGATGAGCCTCTCTATTTCGTCCTTCAAATGATAGCAACTGTTAGTATAGTGCACATATTTATTATGATAACGAAAATATAAATTAGAATGAGGTTTAGAAGGCCTAAGTTCCGGTCGCAGGCCTTCTCATCGCTGGATGCCTCCGTTCTAAGGTCAGGATCTCTTTCGGATTGTTCTGTAGTGGCATGAACCTTTGTGGGGCCCTCGAAATAGATCCCCAAGGCTCCCTCCTTTGCGTGACTACTGGTTTTCCTCTGTTTGAGGGCTTCCTGGGTGTTCTGAGATCCCTTTACTTTCTATAGGTATCGTCTTGCTTGCCTTCATCATCTCAGGCCTGCGTTTCAGGTCCTGGACGTTCCTCAACACATTGGCAGTTTCCGGAGGTCCTCCTCCGCGAATGTGGGTCTAGGTTCTTCGATATGGACAGATCTTCCTCCATTGACGTCTCGCGCATTTCGTTTTGTCCAACAGGACAGAATAAGAGAAAAAACAGTGAATCCCCAGCACAACTTCGCACAGTAGCAATAAAAAATACTCACGCCTTCAACTCGGAATTTCCCACAGACGGCGCCATTTGATATGGGGCTCTCCCAATCAACAAGATTATATGTGGGGGTAAAGAAATTTATATAGCCGGAGAATCAATTATTATAAAGTTTAAGGACGTGCGTAAGGTGCTTATTTATAAGAAAAACTGTAAGGGACGTGTTTGGGATGTGTTGGGGGCGTATTTGGGATATTGAGATGTGTTGGAGAAGTCGAGACGTGTTTGGGGACGTACTGGGGACCTGTTTGGCACATTGAGGACCTGCTTGGGACGTTGGGGATCTGCTTGGGACATTAGGGACCTGTTTGGGACGTAAATGAAATGACACAGGATGTACGTGGTTCGGATCTTTGCAGATCCTACGTCCACGGGCGCTCTGAAACCTTTTCCACTATACTTTGAGGATATTTACACACTCAGACTACATATCCTCACTATTTTCTCTCAAGAACACATTATAAAATACATAGGGACGTTACTTGTAGTGAGAGAATATTTCTAAGTGTTGAGAGGTGTTGGAATGATAATGGTCTCGTGAAAATGGTGAAGTCCCCTTTATATAGGAGGCTCTTGGATATTGCCTGGAGGTACTTCCCTTGCTCCTAGTTATTGCCTAGAGGTCTCTCCCGAGGTCCCTGGTGACATGACCATCTGGGACAATGTGAGGAGCAGTGTAGGACGTATATCAACAGTCATAGCTTATGTCTTGTCCCATCAGTCACGTCCTCCTCAGCTTTTACCTTTATGAAGCGTACTGAAGAAGCTTCGTTTGTCCTTGGGAGCTGCAGGTGGTTCCTCAGGTCCCTAGTTCCTTCAGCTCCTGTTGTTAGTTCCCCAGGTCTGTCGGAGGTCCCCTCAGGCCAATTTATGGGCCTACTGGCCTTTATTTATTAATTTCTCGGGCCCATCTATTTTAGTCCACATCAGAGACGATATGAGATCAAACTATATTTATTACCTTCGCACAAGTAACTAAAGAATAATATGTATCCGCATGAATTCACCGAAGTGAATCAGTTGGATACCCTTACACGTTGATTGTCGTGTATTCAATTGTCTCAACTGATTAATACGTTAAATTTTATTGATTGTATCATGCTGATTTGATAGTAATGGATAAACCGTTTTGTATATATGTCTGAAAACGATGCGATAGAGAAGAAGTGCTTTTCTTGGGGTTGGAATAATCAAGTAAGTTAAGAAATCATTTTTACAAGTTTGCTTCTTTTCATATTTGCTTTTGACTTATCATCTGCACTTGCAGCATCTCATATTAAATACTGAGAGAAAATAACATTCTGTGGAATTAGTGAACTACTCATCATCTCCCAGCGAGAACAAAATAAACGGAATATTAGTGAGAAAATGTAAAAATAAATATGTAATAGACAGACATATATCAGAAACCAGCAAAGCAAATAGTGCACGACTTGTATGTTTCACTATTCATTGTCTTTTCTTGTTAGGTTTAAAGTTCTTTTTGAGATAAAACTTCTACATACAGACATCATCCTCTCTACAAAAACTATCTGAGATCATATATATCGGATATTAATTATATTATAAATGAATGAAACAACTCCTTTCGGACAGAAGTCAGATCATCATCCTCGAGGACACTGGCGACCCTCCGAAGACGAAAAACTAAGGAAGCTCGTCGAGAAATATGGCCCTCAAAACTGGAATTCTATTGCTGAAAAGCTTCAAGGAAGATCAGGTAATAATTATATTTCATCTCATGCATCTGTTTTTAATCATGTATATCGTGTGTATTTATGTTGTGTAAATGTTGGGAATTTTTTCTCCCTATTTAAATTAGGGTTCGTTCATATGTATGCAACAATTTTAAATCTTTTTCAGCTCGGAATCAAAGTCCCTTCAGTGATAATCCATTATTTTCAATCAGAGTTTGTTCATATATGGCCTGAGAGCATCCATAAATATAGTTGAATTACATATAGGATATTCTCGACCACGACTTTGGCATAGATCTTAATAAGTTTTCCATAATGTCTGTGTGTGAAGGAAAGAGTTGCAGATTAAGATGGTTTAATCAACTCGATCCAAGAATCAACAGAAGGCCCTTACAGAAGAAGAAGAGACGAAACTACTCGCTGCTCATAGAGTAATGGCAATAAATGGGCACTGATCTCAAGGCTATTTCCAGGCAGAACCGATAATGCAGTCAAGAACCATTGGCATGTTATCATGGCGAGGAAACAAAGAGAAAAGTCCAAGAACAGTAACATTACTCATGGCAAGAGTATCAGAATAAAACCATCTAGCAGAAGGTGCTGTAGATATGATGAACGACGATTATCGCAACATTAATGGTCGTCGCTCAGAAAATATTAACTACAGCAGTTTTCGAGAAGACGATCATTACGGCGTTGAAAGAATCAGTTTCGATAATGGTGGGGTTTCAGCATACAAAACCATAGCTTAAGGATCATTGTTATGGTAGTGCCTTCAATGCTTCTTCTTCATGGTATGACAATACTCGTTATATGATTTCAAGTACTCAACCGACAACAGAAATTCGATATAAACGATGGAGAGGATACGATGCTGCAGTTAGGCGAAGCATGGACGGGTAACGATCGTAACGATCAGCGAAGAAGTGTGGAAGATAGAACAGTACAGAAATCTAAAGAGGTTCCATTCATAGATTTCTTGGAGTGGGGATCTCACCTTAGAGTATTATTAGCTACATAGTCATTGTCGTTTATGATTCTCAATCAGCTTAAAGTCGTGATTGTAGGATAAGAACTACGTGTCGTAGTAGCAGTATTTGTGATACTTGCAGGTAGATGGATTAGTATAGTATACATACAGGGTTTTGAGTACTTGAAAACGTATTTATTTTACACAAACACACAAAATGATATATGTTTTTGTAATAGTCACAAGTTGGGTGTTTACTTCTGACTTCTGAGTCAAACATCAAGTCAGGGGCTGGATCGGGCCGGGTCTCGGCCAGTTCACTGTATGCGGGCCGGGTTTTTGTGCATGGATTATATTAGTAAATACCTTCGTACAACCTCTATGACCCGAACTGATCGGCTGTTTCGAATTGATATTACTTCTATAACATAAAAGACTCGATCTTTACCCCTTTAAAGTAAACCAAAGTAGACTATTTCTTTTTGCTGTTTTGCCTTCAATCTTTTTTGCTGGCTATTATCTTCCTTCCTAAGTTAGCATTAGGGCAGTTCAGTGCTCAAGATCGGCCTCCGAGGGACAACATCGTAATTTTAGGCGATGGAAATGCGAATGGATTTCCCATTTTGAAATACTTCTTATGATGAGTTTGATTGGCATATTATAACCTCTATTTGTGGAGGAGACGACATATCCCAGTATGCTATCGAAGCAGTTGATGATCCTCGGACATTAAACAAAGATTCTCAACATCAGAACTTGTGATTATCTTCCTTTTGTCTCTAAGGAAGTGGTTTCAAAGTGGGAATTTAAGATTGGCAAAAAAACCCTCCCCTTTTGAAGAACATCCAAAGTTACATACATACACACCCCCACACACATACGATTAGGGGTGGGGAAATATACCGAAATACGATATACCGTCCTTATCATATCGAAACGTACCGAAAATATCGAAAATTTTGGTATACCGAAGTTTTTGGTAAGGTATGATACCGTACCGAAAATTTTCGGTACGGTAATGGTATGAAAATTTTAAAAATTAGGTATACCGAAATACCGAAATACTAAAATTTTAATATTTATATGTATATATATACACACCTACATATATTATTTTATTTCAAAAAAATATAAAATGGATAAAATAGTCATTTTGTTTTAATTAATCTGTATATAACGTTGTATTTTGTGGTTATGTAAGTTCTTTGTCTTACTAAGGAGACTAAAAATATGTAAATTATTTAAGATTATTGGGGCTAAGGAGTTGAATTGACTAAAAATTCAAAAACTACGAATTAACGAGTTACGAGACAGGCATGATAAAAAACCATCCGTGTGAAATGGTATAGAAGGTATGATATCGATACCATACCGAAATTTCGGTATGATACCGTATCGAAATTTAAGGTATACCGAAATTTTGGTATGGTATTGGTATGATTTTTTCGATACCGAAATTCGGTACGGTATACGGTATCACAGTTTTGGTACGGTATACCGTACCGAACCACCCCTACATACGATAGCTGCTTTCTTATTACATATCATTAAAGCTTTTTCATTGTTTTTCTTGCAGATGCTTCAATGCCATTGAATCTGATTTGGCCCGTCTTTGTAAAAGAAGCAGCTCTCTTGAAGCTACTCAAATCTACCCAGAACCAGATATCACTTGCATGACAGTTGATGATTATCTCAACGATTTTCATCTGACATTTAGTAAACATATTCATACCAACGCATTATTACTTAATCGTTCACCTCCAAGCAACGACACCGTACTGCGAAAAACACAGAGGAAAAAGTCCACAACAAACAAGCAAACCTTATATACACATGCATAAAGAAGGAGCTGCGATTTACAAACTCCAATCTCAGTGAGCCATGGCATGGCTAGCACGATGGGCTTGGACGGCGCAAGCACAGTGAACCGAGGTTAGGTTCAGGCAACCGCTGATTATAAGAGAGTGACGGCCAGGGCAAGTGTGAAGGGCTGGGAATGAGTCACAGACAGCTTGAACTGCAGGCGGCGTAAGAGCAGTGCACTGGCTTATGTTGAGGCTGGTGAGGCCTTGTTCTTCGTAAGAAGGGCTTTTCTTGACAGACGATTGTAAGAATCATGCTCGTTCTTGACCCGTATCTGTGTGAGGGAGTACATGGCTCGGTCAGTGATGTTCTGGCAAAAGTATAGGCCCAGCGATTTCAGGCGAAGGCAGTTGTTTGCCAATGCAACTACACTCTCGTCTGAGAAACAACAACAAAATTGCGCCTTTAGTTACAGCAGATGTTTGCTGAAACAATGATTCTCTTTCATGAGAAAGTACCTGTAATAAGAACGCATCCACACAAGTCCAAGGCTCGAAGGTCAGGGCAGCCATAGGCTAAGCTCTTCACGCCTTCGTCAGTGACCCTATCGCACAGCCAAGGTTCAACGTCTGCAGCTGACTACAGTTGTATCCAATAGCCTACAGCTCATGAAATCGAACGATCTTAATTAGTACACAATGTTAGTTACTATGTTGGGGAAAAACAGAGCATGGAATCTACTTAAGGGCTCTATCAGTTGCAGTTCTAACGCATCCACAGAGATTCAAGTACTTTAATTTCCTGCAGAAACCAGTCAAGAATCCAAGAGCTGTATCTGTGAACCCCGAGCAGCCACTGATGTTCAGCTTGACGAGGTTTGGCAGCCACGAGCTAGAGCATATAAAGAGCGATCGGTGAGCCTAAAGCTTTTGCTTAGGTCCAATTCTAGCAGATCGCGGCAGTAAGCAGAGATTTTTTCTACAGCGTCGTCTTGTAGCTGTGGCGTGTCTTGCCTTAGGACTAAAACCTGCAGTTTGTGAACTGGGAACTAGTGAAACGACAAGGTCATTCATGCTCTTCTTACACTGTGGAAGAACAGAGCCAATTCACTTTAGTGAGGGAAAAACAGAACAAAGACTGAAGATATGATTCTCTGAAATCCAGAATCACATAAGAAGCAATAACATGAACAGAGCTATTTATAAAGCAAACAAATCAAATCGATCGATGAAATGGTCAAATTGGACTAAACAACCCAAAGTAAACAATAGAAGACTAACCAAGAAAGTAAGAGATGGGTGAGCCCCAAGAAATAGCATCTCTCCATCCATGGCAAACGCCAGAAGCAACGATCACCGTCCGATCATCGACTAGGGACAAAATCCTAAGCAACAATTCAACTGGGATATCTTTCCACTCGCTAGACCTCGACGCTCCATCAAGATTGATACAGTCAATATCATCACAGCTTGAAGAGTTCATACCCTCAACAACAACACCTTTGTACACCATAAGCTTCTCGAAACTCAGGTCTATACCATCTATTCCTCTCATATTACAGCACCCACAAACTGAAAACAACAAGAAAAGATTTGTTAGGTATTTTAAGTAGCCTGTAAAAAGCCCAAATCAAATTACTGAGGTTGAAATATGTATTCAGCAAACCCCCACCCAGCAGTAACAAAGGGAAACGAAGATATGTACAAATTACTTTAGCAGGTTCCAGTCAAGAGGCGTATATATAAAGAAATCACTTCAGTTTATAATTTTGGGTGAAAAGATTCATCTTTCAAGACAAAAAAATTGAAAAGGGTTTACCTTTCTGTGTGGAAAGAGATTTTTCAAGAAATATAAGCTTTGATCGTTGCGATCAGTTATGATCGCAGAGAGGTCATAGATGCTTTTAGCTCATGGACGGCAAAGGATAGACACAAAAAATTCAAGAAAGAGACAAACTAAAAGACTCCTACCTTGCATATACAGTAGTGCAAATAGCCTTTAGACAGCGAGAGAAATCCGCGCGTCGTGTCAAGGAGATAGATACGTATTCAGATTACGCTGCTCTTCCTTGCTTTTCATAATGAATTATGGAAAATAAAATGACTATATAATAATAAAGACTTCCTGAAATAATTGTACACCTATCAGTATTCGAAGAAAGAAAACGCACGACGACAAATCAATGAGTCACTAAATAACGACATATATGAACCTGTAATTGTTTTTAATATTGTAAACATTTAAAGGCTAAAGTTCAATTTTCGTCCAATATTTTTACCCTCCGCAACTTTCGTCCCTAATTTATTTGAGGTAACAATTTTCGTCCTCATACTTTTTATATCAACAATTTAATCCTTATTCTCAATTTCCGTCATTATGCCGTTAGAAACTAACGTTTATTAGCCACACTTAAACATAAAGAACAAAAAAAAATAAGAAACACCAAGTACGACGCCATTTCTCCCAATTTTGAAGATGATAACCTAGCAAGAATGCACATCTTCTCCAAGCTCGCAACCTCATACCGCTATCCCGACAGGCTTCCCATATCACGACCTTAAATTCGGATTTTTGCAAGGTTTTTTTCATATCTTTTTCTTCATTGAAAAAATCTGCAACCCTAATTACCGTCAATTTTGTATGTTTAGACTACAATGAGTTCGAGTTCTTCTTCTAGTTTGAGGGACTATAAACCACCTTGTCGTTTCGAAAGTCCATTTTATACGCGTCCTCCCAAAGTTTTGTGGTTGTGGATTTCAGCTCCCGACGTTGTGATCATGTACCCCTCGAAATCCCGGCCGAAAGATACCAAGCTTCCCAAATTATGGGGTATAAATTGATTTCGTGTAATATTATAACTTGTATCACTGTTTTTATATCGTGCCTCACAATTTTGTTGCTTTTTTTATGTAGAAGGCGAGTTCTGTTCTAAATTTGAATGGTGGGATGAAGACTTTGTGAGAGATCAAAATCTGTGATTCTAAGCTTCTTAGGATGATTAAGCGACTTGGAAAATGTATTAGATGATGACAGATTTGGCAACAAAAGAGAGGCTGCCATACTTGTACTTCACAAGAGGATTGAAGAATAAAAGCCGAGATGGAAAAGACCAAAGAAACTCAGCTCCGTGTTTGTATATCTGATTGAAGCTTACGAGAGAAGAATTAAGTTTTGTATGCCTTAGTCATCACTATGTTTGTATTGTTTGCTATGATGTCTTTATATTTATGAGCTACTCGGCTCTATGTTGTTGTACTGAGTAATTAGTTCTAGCATCATTGTGGTAGTTATTGCTTATTGGAGATCTTTGGGAATGAGTATTCATACGAAATTGATATAACAACCATTTTGCTGAAGTTTTGCTTGGATGATGAGTAGACAAATCTGATGGCTGGTTGATTTTTCTTTAAAAGAGTAATTAATTCAAAATGCTCCCCGATCCAATTACATTCGAGATTAATCAAACATTGAGCATGAATCAGATCAATAGGTCTAACTGATCAAATCTACATAGCATAAACCAACAATCTTCACAAAACAAATCCAAATTCATTACATAACCCAAGAATCCTCAAGTCACAAAAGACAAGTATTCAAAACAATCAGCTAGAAAAAATCTGCAAACGTATCAGCCGAATAGCATAAATCAACAATCCATACATATCATCCTTATGCATGCTCTCGCAGTCCTTCCATCACCTGCATTTGATAATGTATAACATCAGTCGATATATAACAGAATAAATAGAAAGTTGGGTAAACCTTTTCAATTAGGCTTGAGGAATGCGATCATTCTGTTGAGCCTGGGTTGCCATTTGAGTAGAGCCAAAATTCTTGTGATTCACTCATCTTCCTCTTTTTACATGTCTTCGAATTATGACCTTCTTCGTGACAAGACTTGCCATTTGATCACCCTCTTAACCCCTACCATTGTGTGTGGTCGTGACTTTGAAGCCGGTGGTTCATCCGGCTCTCGTCGTTCTCATCTTTTGAGGCCTTCCAACTTTTACTCTCTCTTTGTAATTTGGAGGCAGTGGAGGCTCGTTTGAACTAGTCGGCCAAAGATCCGACCCATTTATGCCAAAAATGGCTTTCTCGTATGCTTTCATGTAGGTCTCTAAGCGTAACATTGATCCACATACATTTCAGGATCCTCGCGTCTACACCAAATTGCAGAAATGGCGTGCTTGCATGGTATTCCTGTCAATTCCCACCTTTCGACAACTACAACTTCTCTCTTTAATGTCCACAATCTATCTCCAGATGCTGCCCGAATCGAAAATGTCCACTTATCTGACTGCAATGGCACACATTCACCTGCATCTTTCATATTTTTTTAGCAAGATAACTCTGATTCTAGGACATATGACGCCGGTCCATTTTGAAGCCTTTTCTCTATTCAACTGAAATCTAGTCATTAGCAAAGTCCGTATCGATTCAAGTAGCGAAATTATCGTTTTTCTCGTGCATCAAGTATAATTGAGTTGAAGGTCTCGCACATATTGTTTAGCAAATGTCACACTTAGAAAAGGGACTGAAATGTGACCTTGTCCAATGACTTGGCGACTTCTTGACAAGCCATTGGTAAGCTTTTTCGTCGATTTCCTTCAATTCTTGCATTCTCGTGTTGAACTCCTCAATTCTCGTGGCTCTAGCTGCAGCCCATAACGCTATTTGATCGCTCCACCAGTAAAACCATCTCTCTTCATGTTACTGTGTAAATGTCTAACACAAAATCTATTTTCTACGTCAAAAAGCACATCCTCGAAAGCTGGAATCAGACCTTTCTGTTTATCACTCATGAAGGTCCATTTGTTTTGTTCATCAAATTCGATATCATTGTGAAGCAATGTGAGAAACCAAGCCCAACTATCCTTTGTCTCGGCCTCAACAATTGCATATGCTATTGGAAAAATATTATTGTTGGCGTCTAGCCCTACGGCCGTCAACAACTGACCCTCCGTGTTTTCCTTTCAAGAAGCATCCATCAACGCCAATCACAGGTCTGCACGCGCTTTTAAACCCATCTTTGCATGCCTTAAAGCACATATACAATCTATGAAACCTCTTTCGGCTAGTTCCTTCATCATCCACAAGTTTCATTATTAATGTTGACCCCGGGTTGGTTCTTAGAATTTCTTCACAATAGTCTCTAATTCTAGCAAATTGTGATTCCATTGTTCCTTCAACCTCATCCAAAGCAAATCGTTTTGCCCTGTAAGCTTTTGATTTTGATAAATCAATTCTCATAGTCGCGCTTAACTCGCTCCGAAATTCAGCGGTTCCCAATTTGGATTTTCTTTAAACTTCTTCATAAAAGTTTTCGCCCAACCATCTTGATTTGATGCTCATGTTGTTGTAATTCCATCCGCATCCACTGTGCTTGGGGTTATAAGTTCTAACCTGCCACAAAGGGTCATCCTCACCTTAACCACATACACGACCCATTCGCATCCTTCATTTCTACACTTAGCTCGAAGTCTCGTGGCGCGTTTTTTCGTGAACATCACAGTCATCCCCTTCGGAAACAATGACTCTCAATCGCAAATTTTGCAATCTCTCTACTGTCGAAGGTTAATCCTAACTTAATCTGGGGATTCTTTCCCTCAGTACGAGGGTTGAACGTTGGGTATCCATTCTGACCATCATCATCAGAACCCATTTCAGAATCCAACTCATCTTCACTAGCAACACAATCGACATCCCCCTCTTCATTTCGCATCATATTGGAAAACCTTCAAATATGTCTATACCTGTTAAGATGGACTTGCCCTTAACTTGCTCTTGCCCAAACAACCCCCTCTCGTCGTCTCCCGTTTCGTAGTCGCTTCGTGAAAAGCATTCTCATTCATAACCACACATTCATCGATTAAGCGACTTTCTTCTTGAACCTCGTATAAATCTTCACCACCAGAATCATCCATATGTTCGTCTCCTTTCACTCAATGAATGTTCAGTTAGGGTTTGCAAGACTTTTTAAAGATTTTTCTCTTCTGTTATTTTCAATTTACTTACGCGTATTTTTGTTAACGAGTCTTTGTTTATAACAGAAAGCAAGTTAGGGACTGAAACTATCGACAATTTAGAATACAAGGACGAAACTTGTTACGGGTAAAAATATAAGGACGAAAATGTGAAGCGTACAAAATATAGGGACGAAAATTGACATTCTGCACATTTAAAAATACGTATATTTTACAACGCATTTGATGGATGAAATCAAGTCGTACGTTACATAATTTTACACGCAACTTAGTGGCATAACTTTGAACCATGAAAAGATTTACGAAAACGAATGTTCCAAATCGAAGTGGCAATAATAATTCTGTGCAAAAACGACGCCGTGACACAAAGTAGTGGGATTCATGAATTACATTATGACGTACTACTACTATACTTTACTTCAACTTATCTTGATCAAGAATATATAAATAAAATATTATAATCTTCCTTTTCGTGAAATATTATTCGTTTATACTTATTTAACTAAATAGTTCGTATAAAATAGAAATGTCAATACTCCAAATAACTTGTAAATGTGGACTGGTGCTTTGAGTGGAATTATCGTTTGCGTGTAATGTTGAACTATTATCGTGGGCATAAATTAATTGATTTCGCTTCGAAAATTTTCCTTCATCTCCATTTCCAACTTCCAAGCAATCAACTGACTATTTCTTGCTTTGGAATATGGAAAGAATTGAAAAAAAAACAAAATTAGATATTCTAACTCTCTTCAACTTTCCTTCATTCATAATCTTGAATGTACTTCGTAAGCATACTAACAATATCAACAAATCTCAATAAGCCCATGCATCAACAAGTTAGTAACACCAAATAAGAAGCAATTAAATCAAGAATCGAGTCAAGAAACAAAGTGACGATGAATCCAAAGAGTTGTTCGCTAGCAAATTGCATGAGTGGTGGGGTCAGAAAAAAAAAACAAACAACATTATCTCAATCACTTCATCGTAGAGTTTTTATAATACTTCAAAATTATCATGTATGCTTTCCCTCGCATCACATAATCATACAAAAGCATTCCTTGAAAGAAATAATTATCTAAGATGACCGCTTGTATCCCTTTCCATTTCTCGTCTAGATGCATGATGAAACGAAAACCGAACATGTGACTGATTGATTGATTATGTCTATAAAGGAATCGTTCATGACACTATATGACATCGTACTTATCTTAAATGATCTTCTTACATTACAAAATAATGAACAAAACCAAGTACTTATCTTAAATGACCCTACCTAAGAAAACCGTCTTCCAAGTTCATATGGACTTCTAGACCAATCCTTATTTTGATTTAATTGCTCTTTTTTCGTTATATGGGTTGGGTAATCTTGAAATTTGATGATTTTTGCATCCATATAAGCTAATGGCCATTTATTAGATCCAAAAGACTGGATCTGCAAAATATAAATGGGTTCAATTCGAATAGTTTGCCAATTTATTTTTTCTTGGATAATTATTGTTGTGCGGATATAAAACAAACATTACTTGTAAGACTGTGAAGAACAACCCAAATGATTGGGCTTCCCTTCGTCCCTCCTATTGAGTATATTAGAAGAAACTGTAGTTTTCTTGTAATTAATATGATGAATTCGAACGAGTTTGTTTAATTGATGGTTTAGGGGAATCTTCTTGATTAAGAATTTTCTCCAACGAGTCAATTGTACACAAGCTTTTGGTGTTCTAGAAACGCGCTTTCAAAGTCGTAGTAGACTAAATAAAAATATGCGACTCGTCACACACATTTAAAGTCAAGTTTATAAACAAGACGACAATCGTCAATCGTCATATCATTAAGTCCCTTCCCACCTTATGAATTAATTAAAAAGAATTATATTACCCTTCATTATTTTTAATTAACGAATCCACCGTATTCATCTTCACGAGTTACTCATATTTTTCCCGTATTTTATTCTATACTTTTCTTCCAAGGGCTAACATAATTCTATTTCTAATCTAATAAACATTTCCAACACCTCTCTCTCTCTCTGGACTCGCAGGAGGTAAGGCTTCTGGCAGGAAAAATCTTTAAAGATTTCGTCGTAATTTTGGCCAATTTACGGAGATTTGAGGCGATTTGTTGCAAATCCATATCTCTTGATTTTTTTTTCAGGACGGGTTTTTTTATTCCTGTAAAGCTTTGATCTTTAAGGTTATCTGAGCTAGTTTTGTGCAATCCATGATGGTAGGGATTGGTTGACTTTGGGGGTTTCATTATTCGTGTCGAATAGGCCGTTGACCTATGATCCTGCCTTGTTTTCATCAATTGAACTACGATTTGACAGTTTGCTTTGGCTGCGCAGAGATCGAAGGAATTAGATGCAGTTACTTTTGGTTTTGCTTAAGATCATTACTGTTGTTCGTCTGTTTTATATCTTTTGAATGGATTCACTTATCTAGTGTTTTCTCTGGATCGCGTCTATGTAGCTGCTCACTGAATTTGGAATTTCTGTGGTTTTTCTTTCACCGATTATTACTCAGTTCTTGTCTATTGTCTTAACACTCCGTTTCATGCAACTTTCTCTGCTGAGTTCCCTATTAATAAATTGTAACGAAATCTATGTATGCATGGAATTTGAGGTTTTTCTGTTTGTGGACATAGCTTGTCACTAAGTTGATGACAGTTTCGATTTGTTCCTTTATAGGTGACAATATCGACAGTTTGAACAAAGAATCGAACCATGGCAAATGCAGTAGCTGTTGCTGAGAGAGCTACGAGTGATATGCTTATTGGTCCAGATTGGGCAATAAACATGGAGCTGTGCGACATAATAAACATGGAGCCTGTGTATGTTTAGTTATCTTTCTTTATTATTGTATTTTCCGACGTAGATTTGATGGCATTTTGACATTGAGGTGACACTAAATGGATCCGCAATGAAGGCAAACAAAGGAGACTCTGAAGGTGCTCAAGAAAAAGCTGGCCAATAAAAGCTCTAAAATACAGATTCTTACACTATTTGTAAGTACATGCTTATGCGTCTTATGGAGATGAACAAATGAAATGAATTAAAATGGGAAAGAATAATCATTTATTTTATGAAAATTGTGGTTCAGGTGCTGGAGACTCTCACCAAGAAACTGTGGGGAACAGGTCCTTTCAATGATCGTCGAGCGCGATATACTGCACGATATGGTCAAGATTGTGAAGAAGAAGGTGTTCTTCTTTTGCTAGTGATGATGCCTTTGGAATTTGATGCCTTTGGAATTTCTTGTTTGTCAAAATTCGAATCACTGACATTTTTTTCATATACAGCCTGATTTACATGTGAGGGAGAAGATTCTAGAACTGCTAGACACATGGCAAGAAGCTTTGGGAGGGCGTGCGGCGAGATATCCCCAGTACTTCTCTGCTTACAATGAACTCAAGTGATAAAATAGCCATCTTTTTTTTTCTTTATGTCTCAAAAATCCCTCAATGCATCTGATTTGATTTATGTGCTATTTTTTTTTTATTTAATTGGATTTTGTAGTCTGCTGGGGTAGATTTTCCACCTCGAAACAGAGAACAGCGTTCCTCTTTTACTCCACCACAGACTTATCCCATCGTTCAACCAGTTTCACCGTACGAGGAAGCTGCTGTTCAGCCTCTCTGAATCTGAAGTTTCTGGCCTCAGGCATTATCTTTCGCTTTTTAGTATTATCTTATATTCATAGTTTAGCTTTGTAATAATCCTATATTTCTATCTTATGCAGCTTGTCAGAGATTCAAAATGCTGAGGGGCTCGCTGACGTTCTTATGGAGATGTTGACTGCCCTCGATCCAAATATTCCTCAGGTCATTATTAATTGCGTATATCTTTTCTTGCATTATTTTTCGTATCTCGCATTCGATAGTCTGTGATCGTATGATGAAATGGCAACTTTTTTTTGGGTTCTTCTTACAATCACAGGGCGTGAAGGACGAGATCATCGTGGACTTAAACCGAACAGTGCCGTTCTTACCAAACCGAGTCATGTCTCTCGTGAACAATACCTCGTAAGTAAACTATTTTATCCCTTTTCTACCAATTTTATTACGACAGTCGAACTTGTTTGCCATCGAATAAATAATAATCAACCTTAATGCAGAGACGAGAATCTCCTAATGAAAGGACTCGAACTGAACGACAAGCTCCAGCGCGTTCTTGAGAGGCACGATAATATCGCAAAGGAACTCCATCTTCAGTTCCTTTAGCTGCTCCTCTCATGGACGTGAATCACGAGGACGAAGAATCTGAAGATGAATTCGCTCAGTTAGCTCATCGGTAAATTCTTAAACAATCTTCTCTCCTCAATAATATTCCATGTTGTAAGCATTCTTCACAGAGTATCATTGAGACCCTTCTGTTGTAGATCGTCGAGGGACGCGTTGCAAGGAGGACCCGCCCGAAAACCCGTCCCATCGGTAAGAAACGACCCGACCCGCATCAACCCTATTCTCCCGCCTCCGCCGGCCTCGAAAAAACCCGTCGGTTCAGATTCCCCCGCCGTCGATTATCTGAGCGGAGATACTTACGGAGAAACCAAAAAAAAGCCCTCGAAGCGTCTGAATATATTACTGCTACAAGCGATTCCCAGTCGAACAACAACCGCCAAAACCCTAATTCTTCGCCGCCGACGACTCCATCAACCCCACGGCTTCGATGTTCGCCCCGAAAAAAACCCATCTACGAAGAAAATCCGACGGCCGAGATGTTTGCTCCTCAGAAGCCTACTACTTACGAAGAAATCCGACGGCTGAGATGTTTTGCTCCTCAGAAGCCTACTACTTACGAGGAAAATCCAACGGCTCCATGGGATATTCCACCGCCGCCTTCTCGGCACAATCAGAGGCAGCAGTTCTTCGAACAGCACAGTTCGGGCCCTACCAATGGTTCGGGCTCGGGCTCGTCTTATGAGGCTTGGTGGGCTCCACTCAGAATCTTTCTATTAAGTCGCGTGCGCCTTCTAAGAAGAAGGAGAATCCCGAGGATGCGCTTTTCAGGGACTTGGTGATTTCGCAAAGGCCAAGTCTTCTTCGCCGAAGCCGAACAGAGATAGATCGCTTTGATTGAGGGCTTGAGTTGATTGATGAGTGTCGTCATGTTCTATATATATGTTTTTTAGTGTAGTATGATTTGCTTTCATTTCTAGTAATTGAGACTCGTTTTTGAACGAGTGTTTCTGTGGATTCGTTTGAAATAATTGATTTTTACATTAAAAAATCTTCACTCAATGTCTGATTGATTCTTACACAAGAGAAGGCCAAAAAGTAAACAGAGAAACTGCTCTCTTCAATGGCCTCTAAAGAAGAGAAAAGCACTCGAAAGATCACACACAAACACCACACACAAGAGAAAGAACTCAAAGAAATATGAAACAATCCAAAGCAATCAGAGGGTTATTAACATCTTCCATAACAGTATCCATCTCTTGGCCGAGCTTAGCCTCTCCAACCCTATGCGAAGAAATCGACGAATCCTTCTTCCGGTGGAAAAATTACGTGCCATCATAATCGAATCAGTAATAGGGCTTAGAGCACTATTATTACGAGCACGAAAGCTCTCTCTTTTAACGCGAGGCAAAGCTGAATTGCCCTTAGAGACACCCATTCGCCTGCTACAGAAACTGATCTCATGATCAGCTGCGTTCGTCGGAAAGCTTCTACCACTCTCAAAACTGCTGAATCTTCGGCTTGGAGAAGGCGACCTAAGCCCTCTACTAAGCGCAGAAGACGAAGAACTATGATCCCTTCTGAAGCTCTTTTGCCTCACCATAGTCGGCGAGCTTGCACGGGCCCTTTTCTTGGGCGTCGGCGGGCCATTGACCGTTGACTTTTCATGAACAGTTGGCCTGAAATCGACCTTTTTCGAATCTCTCGATGGGATTTTTTCTCCCTTGATCATGGGATTTATGATCTGCGGATTTTCTTTCAGGCAATTCTGTAGAAATTCGTCGGAAAAGGAATGATCTTTGGCGTACATCACAGAAGAAGAACACGTCGACGCAGTACATGTTAACGATGATGAAGAAGACATCGATGAGTTCGCCGTGCATTTCGAATCGGAGAATGAAGAGAAAGAAGACGCAGAAGATGGGGTTGGAAACTGAGGTTTATCCGAGGGTATAAACGTCTTTTCTGGGATCGAAGCGGTGGGTTCTTGCAATACTACGAGCTTGTCTTCGACGACGGGGACAGTTTGATGGTTGTTCTTGAGCCTTTTCTTGGATTTGCATTTGCTAATGCAAGAACCCATTTTTTTTTTTTGGTTTTCTGTTATCTTAGAAGAAGACAAACAGTTGTGTAGTGTTTCGAAAGGCTATGCTAATGCTACTATGACAATCGACAAAGGTTATTAGAGCGTTACCATGGTTAAACAATGTAATACTTAATAATTTGAAATATCGATTGAAAAGGCAAAAGTGAAAGGTGATTGTGTGTGACTTTTTCAGAATTTTGAAAGTTATTGCCGGGCTCTAAAGTTGGGGAGCAACGGTTATGTTGTTAATTCACGTATCATTATATTATGAGATTATAATGATCGTCATTTATTAATCTTAATCGCTGTCGATTCGTTATTTAGGATCATGTTTTGTCACATTGGTTGAAATAGTGTCGAATAAGAGTGTTATGGGGTTCCATGACTTAGAATTCTTGATCAATCAAAAATAGATGATGACATAAAAATTACCTATCTAAAGCATCATTTTCTTTTCTTTTCTTTTTTTCCTTTTTCCTTTTTCAGTTTTGGAATCTTCGACTCAATATCGAATGAAATGTGGTGCCTTATGCTGCCACCTACGTCACTCAATTTTTTAATTGGACTTGGAAGAACTTGTAATTATTGAAAATGACTATAAATATAGTCTTCGGATGCATTGACTTGAGTAAATTATTTGGTTTCGTGGTTGCCATCCTTAATACGGCAATTGTCGGTAGCCAAGTTTATTGGTCCTAACCATAATGCCAACTTTTTTTCTGTGAAGTTTCATTTAATTTCGAGGAAGCAAGCTATATCGGCTGTTTCTTCTAAATTATTGCATGGAACATGTCGATTACTATCAATTGATATTTTTAATAGTATGAATAACAGGGTCGAATAAATTATTTATCTGGCAATATTTTGTAGCTGCCATAAAAAAAAGTTGAGGTAAACCAAACTTAATTGTTTTAATTTTCTTAAAAATATGACAACCTAAAGGTGTGCCGCCCACTTAAAGCGATTTTCAGCTTAAAAAATCATTACATATATCGCAGCTATGTCAATATGACTCAATCCCACAAACAAAAAAATACACTATAACAAATATACTCTAAGATAAAGAAAGTCGTGAAAAGAAAATAATAAATACGAATACCATTTTATTACTATTTCCAAATGGACATAAATACAACGAGACCCTACGTACAAAACAACCTTCTTCGAAGTTTTCTCCCAATAAATTTCTATAAGTGGTGCTCCTCCTTATTTCCTATTCAATAAGTCAAAATAGAACCGTTAAGCTAACGCGGTTTAACCCTTTAACCCTCAAAACAAGCTACGTATATATATGTATGTATCTATATATAACACACACAAGAATCTCCATATCGTGGCACGTATATAGCTAACTATGCACAAACAAGAATCTCTTTACATAACGTTATCCTATTGATATATCCGTACTTTCTCGATTATTACCATTACCGTATACGTTGTACCATTTTCATTACATGTCTCCCATAAACCAAGGCGATCTACACAAAATCTTCAAGAACCTGGACAAGAACAGCAAAGGCCTAGTCAGCATCCAAGAGCTTCACCATCTCCTGGAAAAGATTGGCGTAGATACATCATTGGAAGAGATCGAAAAGCTCGTGGGAAAAACGAGCCTTGACTACATCGACTTCTTCTTCTACGACACGCTTACCAAGTCTAAGTTAGCAGACCAAGAAGGATCATTGGACAGCGATCTTCGCCTCAGCGAGGATCTCTTCAAAGCATTTAAAGTGTACGATTTGAACGACGATGGCTACATTTCGTCTGAGGAGCTTCAAAGCGTTCTTTTGCGATTAGGGTTGTGGGACAAGAGAGATGGGAGGGATTGTAGTGAGATGATTCGTGTTTACGACAAGAACTCAGATGGGGTTTTGGATTTCGAAGAGTTTAAGACTATGATGTCTGCTTCTGATGATTGATCACTGAGTCGGAGATCATCTCATTATTTATTTCTTTATGTGTATGTATGTATGTATGTATATTCGTTTTGTTCTAATCAATGGCATTCATTAGATCTCTCGGTTTTCTTGTGTGAAATCTCATGAAGATTGATGACTTGTGAGAGGTGTGTATATTGAGGAGGATTTGTGAACTTTTCTTGACGTTATACTTTCGGATGATTTCGGATTTTGAAAACGACCATGTCTTGTTAATTTTTATTTGGATTGTCGTGAAAACGTGCACTTTTTTTATGTTACCAAATTGATAGATTAAGTTAAATCTGGCAATTATATATTATGTATGAAGACTCTCATAGGAACACGGGTGAATATTGGCTGGCCATCCCACATGTGTACTGGATCGTTGAAAATTATTATCTATCCAATATTTTGACATACATGATATGATTAGAATAGTTTGTTCAACTGATCTACTGAATTACATTAGAAGGAAAAATCATATTCTCAAGTCTACACAAGTTGATTTATTCACGGAAAAAGACGCAAGAAAGGAACATTCTTGGAAAGATCCATGGACTTTACCATATGTGTGCAAGCCATTACAATAATCGAAGGTTCTTTCGGCTTTCGAACTACATAAAATCCAAAGTCAAATGTTCGATGATTGTTATAAACGTGTAACGATGGGAATCGTGTGCTTCCATCTAAATACCCATGGTCGGCAAATGTGAAACGAGCCCCTTTCGCAATCATATGAAAGAAATTAAGGTAAACAAAAATCCCATTTTTATTACTTAGATTTCGCGTCCAAGTGCATAATAACAAAAAGAAACTCCTTCACACCTTAACTTGGACATTCATTCATCCATAAAAACAACGGAGATTATCCTAAAACACAGATATACCTAAGATTTAGAGACGAGTTCCTTACTTGGAGCAGCAGTGTTCACTTGCCTTGACAGATAAGCCTCGTAGATCTCCACCACGACCGAGGATCTTTCTCCACGAGCTCGATGTACTCCTCCCTCTTAGTAAGCTTATCCATGTTGTCTATGATCAACGACAGAGCAGCATCAAGCAATCCCTTTGCTCCGTGCTGGTGTGAAAAGGCATAGTAAGGGAGGGAGTTTTCCCAGTTGAGCTTAGACATGAGGTATTTCTCGCAGTACGTCTTGAGTTGCTTCACCTGGTACTTCTCTGCAAGAACCAATAGGTCGAAGGCCATGTTCTCGTCGAGACAAGCCTCTGCTGTGTACAGATAGTTGACGAAGGAGCAAAGGGAGACGTAAGAGACATCGCTGATCTTGATAGTTCCACTTAGTGACTCTTCCATCTCATTCTCAAGCATTGCTCTGAATACTGGCGATCGACTTATCTGTGTTACAAACAAGAATGAATAATGGATGTGTTGATCCCATTCACAAAATCGATAAACTATAGCATCCATTCATCAGGTTTTATTGAATCGAGCTAGGATGAATCAGTTGGTCAAGAAATTGTCTGATAATTTAGCTAATAGCGGTACCCAAATTGCAGATAAATCAGAACAATACATAATGGAATCAACCACACTCACTCAAAAACAATTTGGGAGTGCACGAGAAAAAAGGGGGCTAATTAGGTTTACCAAGACGGCGCGATGAGCAGGGATGGGAGGCGACGACACGTCAGAAGCCACCAAGACGACATCGGAGAACGCCGACGTCAGATTCGACCTCGGCCCTGGCCCAGGTCCGACGGAGAGCAGCTTCAAAAAATTGACCTTCGCCTTTAGGTCTTCGATCTCGCGCTTGAGTTCCTCTTCGGTCTCGCCGGCCTCCTCGTAGCATTCCCGGCACGTGCCGGCGTCCCGCGACGAGTAATCCTCCTTGCAGGACAGACAGTTCATCCCCTTCGGACGGCGCGTGGAAGGCGATGGCTCCACTTCGTCGTCGTCGTCGTCTTCGTCGGATTGGTCTTGCTCGTCGTCGTCGTCGTCGAAGTCGATGTCGGAGTCAGAAGAGTACTGACGTTGCCTGCGGTGATGGATGACTTGCATTTTGTGTAATTTTTCTCCTACGGTGCTTTTTGGGTTAATCGGCGATTGATTTTGATTCTATTCTATACCATTCTCCCTCTTTCTACGAAATATTGAAGATTCAGAAAGTTACTGAAAAGGGGAAAAAGTAGATAGAAACCGACCAAATATAGTGGTCCAATCGAACGACTACTTAAAGTTCAGGGACCTAATCGCAATTATAACAAATTAGATAAAATTAAGCATTTTTATGTCCACTGATGCTCTGTTCCTTATTACACTTCTGAACGCAAGGCTTTCCCATGCTGAAGTTCAAAACTCTGCATTCATGTTGTAATGAATCTTCCCCTTCGTGAGCAGAATTCTAACCATTTCTTTCAAGAATGTAATAAGAAACAGTAATGAACATTTTATTAAAACTGTGGTCAACAAATCCTATATAAATCCCACAAAAAGCAGAGTACAATCTTGAGGGGGAGGAGGAGGGCAACAACAAAGAATGAACCACATCACATCCAATCTCAATCCAAAAAAAAAATTAATCGAAGCTCGACGATCGACTCCACCTCCCTCGGAGATAATCTTCCAAGGAAACGCTTTGCTGCTCCACGCTACTAATAGACGAAGAATCTTCGTCTATGCCTAGCAAAGCAAGGTTTAGATGAGACTGTAAGTTAGACTTTGAACACATCTCTTCTTCTGCTGCTAATGATCCGCCAATCCCTTCAATAGAATCGGACGGCTCAGATCCTTCCGTAGCGTTCACTTGCAGCCTTGCCCATTTTAGCGCATCCTCGTCGCCTCGAAGAAGTTTCAAGACCTGTAACAACAAAGAACTCAAATGCATCGTTTCGAAAAAAAAAAAATATTCAACTGTTTCTTGAAATATGCTATAAAGGGCTTACGAGGCTCATGTGGGGCCGAGCCCGTGGGGCCCGCCTGATGCAAAGCGAGGCGGCTAGCACGGTTCTCTCCACTTGGTCTCGGTCGTAGTCGCTGCCCAGGTTTGGGTCAAGGAGTTTCGAGAATTTGTTAGAATTTAGAAATTGTTAGCCTGCATTAATTTTTTTGTTTTGAAGCAAGATTAGATCTTTAGTATTACTATGAATTAGAATAAAATTATGATAATGGCAACAGCAGATTAGCGAAAACCTACCCACATAACAAGGCTCTCTTGCCCCTTCGGACGATCGTTGCTTATAGGTTTTTGCCCGATAAAAGCTCGAGAAGAACGACCCCAAATGCGTACACATCGATCTTTTCGGTAACTTTTCCGTACATGAAATACTCAGGAGCCAAATACCTGCATGTCATTTTTGTTATAATTCGACGACCAATTTTATTTCTTTTATTTATAAGGCAATAAAATCTAAGCCTACCGACCCGAAAGTTCCGGCCACATCAGAGCACGTTATGTGAGTCGAGGCCGACGACGACCACTTTGCGAGCCCAAAGTCCGAGAGCTGAGGCTCGTAATCGTCGAGCAGAAGTATGTTCGACGACTTAACGTCTCTGTGTATTACGGGTCGATCTTCTTCCCTGCTATGGAGATAGTGTAATGCCTCAGCGACGCCCATCGCAACCTTAATCTCTGTCTCCAATCAAAAGACGTTCCATCCCTTTTGTCACCTGATCATTCATCGCATTTCAGTTCCGTAAAATAAGAAAAAAAATATTCGTAATATATCAGCAAAAAATATCATTTTCACCACAGCTAGCATACCATGAAGGTTGTCCTCGAGGCTTCCTCTGGTATAAAATCGTAAACGAGGAGAAGATTTCCATCCTCGAAGCAAAATCCAAAGAGGGACATCACGTTCTTGTGGTGCAAAGTGGTAATAATCTCGACTTCAAGGACAACTCCTTCAACGAATCTTCGGAAGGCTTCAAGATTTTGACGGCGAGCTCTTTCCCGTCAGGCAACGTACCTCTGTACACGTGGCTGCTCCCTCCCTTACCTACCAAATTCCCTGTCTGAAAATTCGAAGTCGCAGAGATGAGTTCGTCGAGCTTAAAAAGCCTGCAAGTAGCAGAGTACTTTTCGTGAAACCCCTCCAATTCCTTCGGTAAGGTTCTTGCAGTGCGATTGGAGAAAGAAACGTTCCCCGCCCCCCGAATGGAACGATGGCCAAAGTTTCCTTCTCTCGCCCCTTGAGATCGAAGCTCGTCGAATTCTCGATAGGCAAACAATACCTAGTGGGCAACTGCATAGCCCATTGAACGACGGAAATCTTTCTGAAATTCAAGCTGATGTAAGAAGATTTCTCGCTGGGCAACAATGGTCGTCCGAGTAAAGGCCAGCCAGGCTGCTGCTGTGGATTATGAACTGTTACTATCGCCATCGAACTATCTCTATCGTTATTATTACTACCAACTTCGCCATCGCTGTCCGAAGAAGGCAAGTTAGTTGGCGATTCTTGCGAACAAACTGAACAGCTTCTTTGGATGGGTCCCACGGAAAGTTCGGGTTTTTCCTTACAACTAGTTTCGTCCCACGTCAGCATTTGAGTAGTAGTTCCATCGGCGACGGCTGTAATGTTCTTGCTCCATGATCTCTGAAGGGCGCTGAGCAGGCGATTTCTGTGGTGATGCTCGATTTCTGATACAGGGGAAGAACCGTTTAGTTCATCTTTACGAAAAAAAACGTATTCGTTTTTAAATCGTTATAGTACCTTTGGGATTAACGCGGGAAATCGAAGTGGATTCTCTGTGGTACGCTATTTTGCCGTTGTTGACGGCCAAAACGGAGCAGTCTTTCGGGAGTTTTTTTGCGCAGTATTTGGCTACGGAGGCGTTCGATCGAATTGCGCGGTGGGCGTGAGAAGCGCCGACGATGACTTGCGTTGCAAAGTTAGATTTCGATTCTCGGACGATGATTTTTCTTACGGAGGCGCCTCTGCATATCTTCAGCTTGAGATCAACCTATGATATGTAATAATAACACACTTGGTTAGTGCAGATTTACAGAAATGAATGATTGTGGTGATTCATTTACTTCGATGAAAAAAATATATGGAAAGTAACGGAAAGTTATTTCGGAGGTTGTCATAAATGAGAAAAGATTTATTACACTGTCGATCCACCGACAGTTTTTGAAGAACACATTCATGTTATGCCATAGCCATACCTAACCAACTTTATCTTTTCTTATATCATTGTACTTACTCTCTCTCTCTCTCTATACATTTTGCTATGAAATAACTGAGTTTAAAGAATGAAGATGCCCAGATTAAAATGATGAAAAACGGGAAATTGAAATGAAGAAAAAAAAAAAATCACCTGCTTGAGATTGCAGAGCCTTCATAGACGGCAAGAATGGAGTCAAAGGCCTTAACCAGAGAGAGAAGCGATGATTTTCCATCACAATCAAGAATTTCTGTCAAATAAAAAGCACACCATTTCGCCAAGTTTGTGTAAGAACTAAGTGGACTGAGAACTACTACAACCTTGTCAAATTATTACACACACAGGCAAGGCTAATATATGTCTAAATATATGCATACCATTATTGTCGAGGACATGAACTGCAATAACACGATCCACGGCCTGAGCAACTTTGACAAGAGCCCACGTCAGCACTCCCTGCTTTTGCGTCTAGCTTCACTCCCACCACCACCGTGCGGCCGCCGGAGATCTCTTCGCCGCCGGAAACCACCATCTGGGTTGTCTGATAGCGTCGAGCTGTACCTACTTCACTAAACTATAAATCTTTATCTTCTGGCATGTAAAAGAGAGATTAATTCTTGGGTATAAAAAAGAAATATTTTTTTTTTTCTAGTGGAGCTGTGGTTGGGTTTTCTTTGTGATGCAACTGAACTTAGTTCTGCGGGAGTTTGCTTTTTGTAAGATTTCTTGAGCTGCAGTTAGATGTCAGATGAAGAAAGTCGTTTGTCTGCAACTTCTGTACTTCCTTGTTCAGCCCACCAGAAAATATTATCTGAGAGAATTGGGGAAAAATTGAGTGTTGATATGCTTCTTTTCTTGTATTTGTATATCTTATAGTGTTTTAGGAAATTGCATTTATGAGTTACGCAGGTGGGTTTGTGGTGAGGTAAGACTTGCGTGTCTTCAAGTACTTGAGATCGGCCATAGTGTACGCAAGCAAGCAATTAATTGAATATTATTTTATATAAACAAGATTATATTTTTAATAAAAGCGATGTGGCCACAGCCACTTGAAGGTATGTTACTTTCGAAATCGCTTTACCTTTTGAAGCTTTGCTACATAGATTGGGTGAAAAAAAAATGAAATATAGTCGAAATGGGAAAGAAAACGAAATGTTCTTTATATTTAATTAAGTATTATTATTTTTAAAAGTCATGAGTTTCGTGGCAGGAACTAGATTCAGCGTGGTATTGCGTGCCGAATTGCAATAATATTGATTTTCGGCAATTTTCTGAAAAATCGTAGCTTTGCTTGCTGTATTAGTAGTAAATCTTTTGTGGTGGAAATATATGATATTTTGATGTTTATAAAGGGTAACGCCATTTATGGGATGAGAAAGTATTTAATGAGGTACGTTCTAGATCTGACAATTCAATTATTTTTCCCTTTCACAAAAGATTATAAAGTTCACTATTTTAAAATAAAAAGAACAATATCGAATTCGAAAAATTCTGTTAATTTTTAAATTTGAAGTTGGAGTAAGGTTGTCAAATAAGGTAAGGTGATGAGTCCCCATTCAAAAAATATTTCGCAATTTAATATTTAACAATAAACTCCCCGCTCTCAATTTGTTAGTAACGACCCTTCCAAGTATATAAATAAAGGTTTGTACTTGAGAAACATATTAATTTACGACTAGAATATTGTATTTTAATTAAGAAACTCAAAGTCAACGAGGCCATTTCAGAGGCGAGGCATAGGCATGTATTTGACACTGAAATTAGAATTCATAAAATATTAGAGGAGCGGAATGATACGTCATTCAGAACCTATTGGCTAGTATACAAATTATAAATCTTACTTATTATGATTACAACAATCATAATTGCGTAATACTTAAGATTTGGTTGCTACCCTACCCTAATCATGTACTTATTTTATGTAAAGCTCATATATTAATATGATATATGTGGATAGGGCTAAACCAAAATATTTATGTATAAATAAAACTCGCAATCTAATTGATTGTCTATATCATTTATTGAGTGGACAACAAATTAGATTATTACCGACCATACGCCTATATCCACACTTCTCACGTGAGACTTCCAACTACAACACACAATGATCTTTTGTCAGACCCAATATGACGTCATGGTTGACACGTGGCATATTGTTATCTCTTCCCCACACGCTCGAGCTTCTTGATTACCTGTAATTTACTTCTTTAATCAAACTCCCAAAGTAATATCCACGTGGCACCTAGTTAATCCACATGGATCGTTACACAATTGTCTCAAGAACCGACTTCATTTATTTATGAACGAAGTCGATCCAAATTTATGGGACCGTTAGTTGTGAAAAAGCTCTCTCTTTCTTTCTTCTTTCTTTTTTTTTTGTCTTTTAATTGCGGTCTTGATGTATATTGTCGAGACTGATTGATGTAACAACATGTGCATTCAATCAATTTGCATTAACGTACTACAAATATTAGTGGCCGATGCTTTGTTACCCTCATTAATCATACATCACAATCTTTTTGATATTTTTTATTTGCAATTGGCTAATGAATATGCTGTAACTATTTTCATTACGGCAATTGATCTAACTACAATATATAATGTATTTATTTTCAAGGGTCTCAAGTTTGGTAAGAGTCACCGAATTATTTGGTTTGTTCCTTATGCCTCAATGAATGTGCATTGTCTTATTTAAATTATTAGTTATGTTTATTACTAATTGAGGTGTATGGTCTCCGTCCGTGTTGGGAGAATGGATTTAGACATTAACCGAAAAAGGAATATTTTTTTTGGAGTAAATCAAGTTGGCATGATATGATGCGTTAATCCAAATTAAACACACCAATCAAATATAAGAAATTGAGCCATAATGTTTAATACATGGCGTCTATCTAAATCTATATTCATTTATCGACACAATTCCAAAAGATATCAATCAACAATATCGGACATCCCATGATACGCTGCCAGTAAAGAATTAAAAGGCAATCAATACTAAATAAAATACGTGGCATGGTTCTTAGCAACTCAATAGCATTGTCACATTTTTTTTAAAGTGATTAGTCTCTATCATGATTTTGCCGTCCTTCCCAAATCATATATATAAGATCTAATGTCCCTATATAATCACAAGCATTTATTATAGACATTAGGCCGGTGGAGGCTCGTAATATTTTTCTCTATGAATGTTCGGTTTGTACAATAGTTATGTTAGGCATACATATTATTTTTTGGTATTTTATTAGAAACCAATAATTATGATATACAATCTACAAAGCCCATTTCCTTTCAAAAGGCCCAACACCATTTATCGGCCCAAATAACAAAACTTGTTAGATTAGGGGCAAAGAAAGTTAATAAACTGGGGGTAATTTAATTTTAGTTTCTTTGATTTATTAAATATTTTCTATTTCGATAAAAAGATACTATTTTAATTGCCATTGGCACCATTGGAGATCTTTCCATTTTCTTCAACGCACCTTCACAGAGTTCTCCACATAAATCTTTAAAAAGCAAACCTTGATCACGCTCTTCAAGTCGAAGACGAAATTATTCAATCCCTGTTTGACGTAATCTCGATCACAGAGCTACTGTGTTATTGGGAAACATATATTTAATTTCTGCATCGATCCATACAAATCAATTCAACGAAAATTTGTTGAAAGAGGAGCATTTCGTGATTTCAACGGATCCTACATTTTGCTTTCTCTATGATTTCTAGAGCTGTCACTATTGCTGTTTGTTTGACGCTTCATCTTATTGGGTACTTTCTTTAAATCATTTTTGCTCAGTAATTTATTGTTACACTGTGTTTTCTTGGATGTGGCGCGTTATTTTTATGGCATTGTGTCCTGAATGTGAATTTGCAGATATGAGATGTAGGGTTTATAGGACTAAGACCAATAATGGCGTGGTTTGAGATTAGAATGAAATCGAAGCTGAAATGGGCAGCACTGGGAGGGTGTGTGTTGTCCTTTTGCGTCGATTTTGGTGCATTTTTTTCTTGCTAAAACGAGTTCGGGTTGATTCAATATTCTGCGGTGACTGCATTTACAGAGGATTTGAGTTATGTCGACAACACTGGGAAGAAGGTGATGGCGCGGAGTAAAGTTTTCTATTTATTGATTTGATAATTGAGTTACTATGCAATTCACAGGTTAAGTTTTTTCTTTTGCATTTGTTTTGAGATTTTGTTGTGTCTTGGGAAGGTACCTGGATATAAGAGGTTGTGGGAATGGTGAAAGCGTTGGAACCTTTGCAGCCTTATTCCATCCCGAGAAGTTCGCCGTATGTAGTAGTGCAAATGATTATTCTTCTTTGGGTTCAGCATTTTTTTCGGGTATTGGTTTAGCATACTATGTCAGTATACTGAATGAAAGGTTACGTCATATTCGGAATGATGTGAAGTTCAGAGTTCTCTCTATATTATGCCTTCATCTTTTCCCTATTTGGAATTCATTGATTGATCTCTAACAGTTCCAAGTGAGCACAACAATGGTTACATATATGCTAAAATTCACACGTGGCTTTGACAAGATAGAAACTCGGTATTATCTCTTCTCATTTACTGTCCTTTAGTTTTTCATAATGTCGAGTGCCTAAGTTTTAGGTTTCTAGATCTGCGATCTGGTTGCGGTCTCAAGGCTTTTAAATGCGACACTTGTCTTACCCGAGCTTCAAGACAGTCTTCAATCAAAAGGCATCAGGTTTCTTTAAATATTGAGATTCAAAGATAGATGCCAAGTTATGCCACTCTGGCCGTCTCCTGTTACTGAATTGTGTATTGAATGTAATGCAGTCGTAGATTCAATAGTTTTTCATACCTGTATGATGAAAAAGTTTATAGCAGCATTAACAAGCGATGTGATTGTTGTAAAGAGCCTTCCGCCCAGTCTGCAGGTTGGCAGAAGACAAAAGAAATATCCAATACTCAGACCAAAAACAACTTCCTCTCCTGATTTTTTATTTGAAGAAGTTTTGCCGAAGCTTAAGATTGAAAAGGTCATAGGTTTAGTCATCACAGGTGGAAGCTGCTTGCGGTACAGCAAGTTCGTCATGCGCTCTGACTTTGACTGTTTCATATCTGTGAAATTTTTTCCCTTCATGATTTGACTGTGGGGTTCCCTTATCTTCCAGTCTATGCTTCCCCCAAGCTTGGTTGAGTACCAAAGGCTCAGGTGCCGAGTTGCATTTCATGCTCTACATTTTCGCGCAGTAATCACTGAGGTGGCACGAGGATGGTGGAAAGTGGGTAACTTGATATAAAAAAGTCCGCAATTTTCCATCTGTGTGCAACACACTCAAAGCATTCCATATATGGGTGTTGTTGTATTGTATTTTTCTGCCCATTTCTCAGGTTAAGAGGTTCTGGTCAACCGTATCTTGCCTACCATCCGGGGTTGAAGAGGATACTTTAGCCTATCATGGCTGTGCTGAACTTTTTTCAGGTGCAATATATATCACTCTTCGTTTCTCCTTTCCTTCAATTGCTGACATTGATTGACTGTATATGACCCGAGGTTGTTGACAACACCTGACACTTCTGTTTTGAGCAGGATGTACACACAGAACTCATACATACCGTCGAGCACAGATGATCAAGTAGGAGTTCTAAAAGAAGAATTAATGGTAGACTCATATGCCAGAAAAAGAAACGGTTCATGCCCACTAATGCCAGAAGAGGTTATATCACTCGTTCTGGCGATTCACTCTCTTGGTCTTTCTTATGTCTATCTTCCTCTTAAAGAATCGAATTTTTCTCCAACACTTTCAATGACTGAGATTTGATACTCTTTTCAAAGAGTCTTGAGTCTGCCTTATACAACTCCATGACACGAATTAGTCTTTTAGTCCAAGTAAGAAAGCGCTTATCTTTCATTATATCATGATTGTAGGTGGGACTTCTTCTAAAAGCTCTGGGTTATCCTGCTAGAACAAGAATATACTTGGCAGGCTCTGAAAACTTTGGTGGCCAGAGGGTTTGATCCCCTTACTGCCTGTACATATCCTTGGTGGACCGTACTTCTCTGTGCAGTAAACAGGAGATTGACAGCATTATAGGCCCAGAAACCCAACTCCGTATGAATGACTTTGAATCTCTACCAATGAAGAGCAAAGAGGAACTAAAAGAGAATGGGACAATGCTGGCCCTCGTCCAGGCCACTTCCCCCACCTCCCGACGGCCCATATATCGCCATGAAAAGAGGGTTGGTATGGATGGATTGCTGAAAAGGACTCAGAGCCCGACCCATCGCCAGTGAATTAAGGGATCAGCACATCGTTTGCTATGGGATGCTCTTGATTATATTGTTTCTGTAGAGCTGATGCTTTCTTTCCTGTTTTGATAAAGGTGGCAGTGGCTGGCCGGATTTTTCCAGCTTAGTGATGGGACATCGTTATACGAATCAGCGTCTAGTAGAACTTATAGACCTGACAGGTAGAACTGGTTTCTATTTAGCTATCATGCTTTTGCACAGAAAAAGCGTAAACATCTCCATAGATAATTTCCTTTGTATGCTTATGTTGGATTTTCTTTTTCCCAGGAAATAC
>JAPQWV010002293.1:0-59312 GCA_027422505.1 Craterostigma plantagineum | reverse complement strand
TTGAGAATGAGTTGAACGGTTGGAGAAGAATTACTGCATTTTGAGATTGACTATGCGTTTGAGTTTGATAATGCGTTTCTCCGTTGGAGTCTCGAGATGGTCTTAGCAAGTTGAAGGAGACACAAACAGCTCCACTGCAAAAACGAAAGGAAAGATTTCTGTTCAGGCCCCCCTAAAGTTTTCATTTACCTGTCAGACCCTGTCAGAAAATGAATAAGTTTAAGAGACCCACTTTTGTAAAAATCTGAGTAAAGGACCCAAAAATAGAATTTGACGAAAATACCCTTTTCTCTTTATTTTTCCAAGTCACGACGTGCTTTTTGGTCTTATATGAAGCGTCACTTTTACTTCATTGTATGTTATATAGTTACAGCATAGTGTTACTATATAAAACAGATACGTTATTTTTCAACAACATTGTGTTATTTTGCTACTGCAAAGCCGTTATCAACAGAATTTTTTTTCAAACTAATTTTTCTTACACTGAATCGAGCACAAAAAAATCTGATTGACCAATCCAATCGATTCGACATGTAATGTTGGATTCATTATGATATTGACGATGCACGAGGTAGAATTTGCTTGTCTAATTAGGGTGCAAATTCGAAAAAATAATGGTAAATCGAATATAGATGTCGACATAAATTGCAAGTAATCGGTATAAATTCGAGGTACCCATGAGAAATCGAGGTCTATTTTACCTTATTGAGTCAATAACGCCGAGATTTATGTAGTTTTCATCCGTTTTTAGTGTCGTTGCGACTCTCGTTATATTTCCCCCGATCCATTGGTTGACTACAGAATGTGTTATTTACGACACACATAGCGTTATTACCTTTCAGCGACGTGTTACTTCTAAGTCAACATTTGTTATTAACCATAAGATACTTGTTATTTTTTGCTATGTTATAAGTATTTCTTTTTTACACGATTTAGGAAAAACATAATATCCATTTCTTGCAACTAATCGATATAAGTTCGAGGTACCCATGAGAAATTGAGGTCTATTTTACCTTATTGAGTCAATAACGACGTGATTTATGCAGTTTTCATCTGTTTTTTTAGTGTCGTTAGTGATTTCGTTCTTTATATCCCGATCCATTATTTGTATACAGAATGTGTTATTTACGACAAACAAGACGTTATTAACTTTCAGCGTTTTATTATTTTTGAGTCAACATTTGTTATTACCCTGAAGACATTTGTTATTTTTGTGAAAGTTATCAACATTCATATGAAATTGACGATAGTTTTTGGGGTTTAGGACTTACGGGTTCGATGTTAAGATTAAGGGTTTAAGACATTAAATTTTGGGAGAATGATCCACGACTTATGCAGGTATTTCTACAACCTTAAAAAAATTTTGGGGTTCGGGGTTTAGGATTTAGGGTTTAGGGTTTCGGGCCTCGGATTTAGGGTTTGAGCTTAGTATTTTGTATTTGTGGTCTATAAATGTTATTAGTACTTAATGTTGACGTTTGAACATGTTTGTGGTGCAATTTTGTAATGTTATGTTCCATTGAAAGATGTGATAGTCTATGTTTTGCAATGGAGGACTACATGTTTATATATCTATTGAGATCAACATTCTTCTATTGACATCAAATTTCGCCTAATGTGTATTTTAACGGAATGTGGTGATTAAACTTCATCAAATTATATATTTACATGAACATCCATATTAAACATCCATATTAAACATCCAAAACAAAAGTGTATTATTGTACGAATTAATCGAATGATTTACATGGTACTAAATAACATTTATGAGGTATTAGTATTGATCAGTGTGTTATTAATTGAGTTCGAGTTGTTTTTTTAACCTAACGTGTGTTATTATTTCCAATTAATGCGGTACAATTAAGTCCTGTAAATATGCTCTGACAATTCTGTTAAATTCTCTGACGGTAGAACCTTCTAGAATATTCTCAATGAAGTGTTTTTTTACATGTATATGTGTTATATTTGTTGTGTAAATTGTTACTCACTTAAAAAACGTTTTAGTCTTAGAGAAAGCTAAAATTTCTCAATTTCATGGTTACCGACTTATTTTTTCTTTTAATATTAAGACTCGTTTGATTCGATTTTATCTTATTCAGTCGCTTTTACCTTGTTCGGCCGTTAAAGTTGATATTGAATCGATTTCTGGACGAAATTTTTGATTTGGGGGTGGAAGCACAAATTCATTCGATACATAAAAAATTCGTCTTTATTAGTAAGACCCATCTGAAATTGAGGACGGGAAAACTTTATTTAGTCACAAACAATGAGATTTATGTAGTTTTCCATCTGTTTTTAGTGTCGTTTGTGATTTTCCTTTTATTCCTTTCGATCCATTACTTGTATACAGACTGTGTTATTTACGACATACAACGCGTTATTACCTTTCAGCGACGTGTTACTTCTAAGTCAAAATTTATTATTAACCATAAAACATTTGTTATTTTTTGCTATGTTATAAGTATTTCTTTTTTACACGACTTAGGGAAAATATAATATACGTTTCTTGCAACTAATCGGTATAAATTCGAGGTACCCATGAGAAATTGTGGTCTATTTTACCTTATTGAGTCAATGACGACATGATTAATGCACTTTTCATCTTGTTTTTTAGTGTCGTTTGTGATTTTCGTTTTATTCCCCGATCCATTACTTGTATACAGACTGTGTTATTTACGACAAACAATTTGTTATTACCTTTCATTGACGTGTTACTTCTAAGTCAAAATTTGTTATTAACCATAAGACATTTGTTATTTTTTGCTATTTTATAAGTATTTATTATTTACACGATTTAGGGAAAATATAATAGTCGTTTCGAGGTACCCATGAGAAATTGAGAACTATTTTATCTTATTGAGTCAATAACGACGTGATTTATGCAGTTTTCATCTGTTTTTTAGTGTCGTTTGTGATTTTCGTTCTTTTTCTCCTGATCCATTGGTTGTATACACAATGTGATATTTACTACAGACAATGCGTTATTACCTTTCAGCGACGTGTTACTTCTAAGTCAATATCAGTTATTAACCATAAGATATTTGTTATTTTTTTATGTTATAAGTATTTCTTTTTTACACGATTTAGGGAAAATATAATATCCGTTTCTTGCAACTAATCGGTATAAATTCGAGGTACCCATGAGAAATTGAGGTCTATTTTACCTTATTGAGTCAATAACGACGTGATTTATGCAGTTTTCATCTATTTTTAGTGTCGTTTTGTGATTTCGTTCTTTTTCTCCCGATCTATGGGTTGTATACGGACTGTGTTATTAACAATATATGGATCGTTATTTCTAATGTAAGATGTGGTAATTTTGTGTGACGATTTGTTATTTACTAGAGAAATGTGTCATACGTCACCAAGTGATTTGGAAAAATAAAAAAAATTAAGTTAAGCTCCGGCAGCCTGTCGCCTCGCCTGTGGCCTCCTTCGAGCTCTACTACGACGACAGGTCAGGGTCGGACCTCGTCTGCTCACGAATGTCGAGATTATAGGTGGAAATCGAGCTTGAAGATTAGCTCGCTCGTTGGAGAAGATGATGGCAAAAGTTTGTAATTTTTGCATCTGTTAGGGGTAAATATGTCATATCGCGTAGTTTGGGTATTTTTCTCTAAGAATTTTGAAAAGCATGTCCTTCATACTAAATGGAATTTGAATGGGGCCTGAACACTAGTTGAGAATATTATTAGGGCCTGACTCGTAATTAACCCAAAACGAAATTTAAGATTGGACTTATGGTTACTTATGAATCGCCCAAACGCGGTCTTATCTACTTCGACTCCGATTCGTGGCTCACATCGTTAGTTTTTCTGATATCATTCTACGATTCTTTCACCTCTACATGGCTCAGCTGAAACCCAAACGATGAGTAGGAAGAGAGAATAACTTCGTTTTTCACTGGTGAAATTGACATTCTTTTCATGGCTGCTGCGTCAGCAGCAGCATCGATAGTTCCAATCAAATGCTCCTCATCGAGACCCATACATAGGAAGAACCTCTTCAGCAAAACCAGTGAGAGTACCGATAGGAAACTGGGTAGAAATAATCGTACTGCAATTGGCGGCGGAGGGTTATCTAATGTTGTTGAGGTGGTGAAGAAAGACTTTGCGTTTTTGGAGAAGAATTTGAGCAAAGGATTGAAATGGGCTAACGAGGCGTTTAAGGTTAAGGAAGTTTCGAAAACCGTGGAGGATTTCGTGTGGGTGCGTAATGTCGAGGATTCAAAGGCTTCGAGTTTGGAGTTTCCCACTTGGCCTCAGCCCTATTACGCAGGTATTTTAATCAGCTTCTTACATTGAAGAAGAAAGTACAAGATGATTATGCATGTTCTTCTGTTGCTAGTCTATGTTGGATATCATGGTTAGTTTTCGATGCGGAAAAGAAAAGAAGTACTTTGATACCGTCTTTCAATCTCGTCAAAGCGATTTGGGAACCATTGAAGTTAGAGTTGGAATGAATTTTTTAGGTTAGAGTTTGATTACTAAAGATTCATAAAGGATAACGTAAGTGATTGATCTCTTTGCTTTTATGCAGAACTCTCAGGCGTTGACCTGTTTATGGCTGACTTGAAGGCCATAGAAGTGTATGCTGGCTATTATTACAATCTTGCGAAGATGTGGACGAAGCCTCTCCCCGAAATCTATGATGTCCAAGAAGTCTCAGACTACTACGCCTTGAGGCCGCATGTTGTGGCACTTCGAGTTCTTGAGGTAATAAAGTTCAGATGTTTTTACATTTGTGGGCTTACCTTTAAGGTCGATTTCTTCTAATTCTCCTCATTCATAATGTTGAGTTCGACCAACTAGTTCAGTAAAAATGTTCTTGCAAAGTTTGGAATGACTCAGACAATGAATATTATTCCATTCGAAATGTTTTTCATTTTCTTAAATTTTGGGGTGCCCTATCGTAGTCATAAGCTAGAAGCTTCTGAAACGCCTTATGCGCTTTTGCTGGTTGAGCCACTATGAGAAATAACTGCTTCAATGGGGGTGGCAATCTTCACCTCATTTTGTCATAAGAAGAGTTCTTGTCTGTTTTCATCACTCAATGTTTTTGTTGTTTAATTACCAAATCATTGCAGGATAATTCAGTAGCTTCGACCTCGGCCTGTTTTGCAGGTTTTTACTGCCTTTGTTTCCGCTACGATCAAATTGAGGATGTCAACGATCAATGGTGCTTCGGATGAGTTATCTCAGGAGAAGCTATCTGAGTACAACTTTGGGATGATACTCAAAGAAACAATGCTGAACCTAGGCCCTACTTTCATAAAAGGTAATGGCATATCAAGGACCTCTTTGTTATTTCACCACTGAAATTTTTTCCTAGTGTCGTCTAAAGAATTCCAATTTCTTGACCTAATTGACGAGTCCTTTCTTTCGCAGTTGGTCAATCTCTTTCTACCCGACCAGATATAATTGGTGCTGAAGTTTCCAAGGTGTGATTTTGTCTTTTATCTTCCCCCATATTCATCATGCATGTGATTGCTATCTAGTATGTATTCGACACAATGATAGTACATGCGACATATGTTACGTATTTTATTTTTCATTTCTCTGTTTAAAGTTGTATTTCAGGCGCTTTCTGAACTGCACGATCAAGTCCCACCTTTTCCCAGGGCTGAAGCCGTTAAGATTCTAGAAGAAGAATTGGGTTCTCCCATTGAGACATCTTTTAGCTATATCTCTGAGGAACCAGTCGCTGCAGCTTCTTTCGGCCAGGTGTCTTAACGTGGGCTAATAATGCCTAGAGCTGTGATAGGACTGTGATAATCCGATAAAAGTGATTTTATAATGATTGTTTGGCCTATTATAGGTTTACAAGGCGAGGACCCTTGATGGGTTGGACGTTGCTGTTAAAGTGCAGCGTCCTAATTTAAGACCTATTGTTGTTCGGGATATTTACATTATTCGGATAGTGGTTTGTCTCAAACTCGAATTCTTTTTGGGTATCTCTCTTTATTTAGTTAATTATATTGAACTAAGATTACTATAATAAATATATCTCAGCTTGGCGTCTTTCAAAGGGTCGCCGGAAGAAAAAGCGATCCTCGTCTATATGCCGATGAACTCGGTCGAGGATTTACCGGGGAGTTAGATTACAACTTAGAGGCAGCCAATGCTTTGGAATTTAAGGTCGTGCTTACTCCTTAAAACCCTTGATTTTTTTATTTTTTATTTCCGTTTTGATTTTTGGTTATTTTAAGGTAACTTGATTTCATTTCTTTGAGCGCAGGAAATCCATTCTAGGTTTCCATTTATTTATGTGCCGAGAGTATATCCTCATTTGAGCAATAGGAGAGTTTTGACTATGGAATGGATGACCGGCGACAGCCCAACCGATTTATTTTCGTCATCTTCTTGGGAGGCTAAGCAGAAGCTGCTTGATTTGGTGCAAAAATATCTTTTTTATTGATATTCCTTTACTATGAATAATGTCTTGTGTGGTTAGAATAATCAATAACTTCCTTGCAATAATTGCTTGAAATTATTAGTTCGAAATATCATTCTACGCTTGTCTTTGAAGGTTAACAAAGGAGTAGAGGCAACGCTCGTTCAACTCCTCGAGACTGGCATTATACACGCTGATCCGCATCCCGGGAATTTACGTTACACTTTATCGGGCAAAATTGGGTATATTTCCGCCATCAATGATCATATGTTTTTGGAATGCAAACTTGGTTTAATAAAATTCCATATTTATTATTGGTTTTCGCTTTGAACTTATTGGCGGGTCAGTTATATTGTTACATTTTTGTAGGTTTCTCGATTTTGGCTTAATGTGTCGAATGGAAAAGAAACACCAGTTTGCCATGCTCAGTGCCATCGTCCACATAGTCAACGGTGATTGGCCATCGCTCGTCCATGATTTGACCGAGATGGACGTTATTAGACCTGGGACTAACATTAGGCGCTTCACCTTGGTAAATTCTTTATGCCTGTCCCTGCGAAAACAACAAAATTTTATCAATAATTTTAACGCTTCTTCGCTCGGTGTTTTTTTTTCCGTTATAATGATTGTTAGGACCTGGAATACACTCTCGATGAATTGGATGTGAGCAATGGAGTGCCAAATGTGAAGTTTAGTCGGGTGAGGAGAATCATCTCTTGGTCTTAATTTGCTCTTTTTTTTATGGGTAAACTGAAAGCTTACGACATTTAAGGCACATTACCGTTAGGTAAGTGCAATCGTAAGTAGTTCACTATAATCTCCTCCAAATTTGTTCTTATCTCTTCTTGTCTGAAGGTTCTGGGCAAAATATGGACTGTTGCTCTCAAGTATCATTGCCGTATGCCGCCGTACTTTATACTGGTCTTGCGTTCTCTAGCTTCTCTAGAAGGTGCGTTTGCCCTCGTATGTATGTAAATTTGTCTACCTTTAGGAAAAATTAGTTTTCTTTCTTGTGACCAGGTTTGTTCGTATTTGAGGTGCTCGTGGGTTATGTGTAATGGTAATAAAATTCTGTTTTTTTTTTTTAACACCGAAGGATTGGCTGTTGCCGTGGATCCAACATTTAAGACATTCGAAGCTGCGTATCCTTACGTCGTTCAGAAGCTTCTTGTCGACAATTCTACTTCTACGAGGAAAATCTTGCATTCGGTACCTACGAAACTCTATATTTTTCGTGCATTTTCCTTCTCCTATTGCAACTCAAAAAACGGGACTCTAGTGTAATATTGCCTTCACATTGGTTCGATCTTCAATCACATATCACCACGGTTAGTCGACTAATTCGCTTCTCTTCGATATAAAAAATAGATCGTTTTCAACAGAAGCAGAGAGTTTCAATGGAACAGAATAGCTTTCTTCATGAATATTGGAGCAACTAGGTATATATATTTCTTCCCCAAACGTTACATAAGACGGGCAACTATTTTCCTGTCTTTTATTCAACTTGTGATGCTGATTGACTTTTACAGGAAGGGTTTGCATTCTTTAGTTCCATCTAATCCTCCTCGGCCTTCTTCGACTCAATCAATAGCAAGTGGAATCGCACCCGAAGTGAACCTTGCGACTCTCGCCCTGAAAATTCTACCTTCTAAAAATGGAGTTGTCCTAAGACGCCTTTTAATGACTGCGGTGAGTTTGCCATCTCCACTTTCTTCGATTTCTTCACATCGTTCATCGGTGGTATGCTGTGTAAAAGTTCATATCTTGAGAAGCTCTATTTATATTGAGGAATTTTATGGTGCTCACCTTATGTTGACACTTGTTGATGTGGCACGATTCGTGTCATTTCAACGTCCCACATCAACATCTAAGGTTAGGTCGTCTTAGTTAACACCTTCTAGGTGTCGTTAATCGACATTTCGAATGCTGATGTGGCATATTGATGCGATATATTTCATTGACATGTAAAATATTATGTAAGGCGTCAATATTCTACATCAGCATCCGAAATGTCGATTAACAACACCTAGAAGGTGTTAATCAAACCTAATCTTAGATGTCGATGTGGGACGTTGAAATGACATGAATCGGTGCCTCATCAACAGGTGTCCACATAAGGTGCTCACATAAGGTGAGCACCATAAAATTCCTCATTTATAATATATATATATATATATATATATCTTAATATCTATGTGCGTGTGTATTCACGCTATTTGGGTTTACTACATTTTTCGTCCCGTAACTCAAGTGGTGATACATTCAGAAACTCAACTTGAGGGGGTTGCAATTCATGGACATTAACTTCTAAAATCGAAATATAATGACACACTGCATCAGAAATGGTCCTTAAATTGCTTTGGTTTTGCAAGTTATTGTTCTTAATTTGCAACAACCTGAGTTGGGTGTCTGTAAACTGCGACAAATGATTTTTCCCAAAATATACTAACTTACGGATTGCAATTTAAGGATGCTGGCTTTTAAAACGCTATTTAAGGACTTGCTATCCTTTAAGTTGGGTGTTTTTGAAAGGTAACCTTATTTTCTTATCAATTAAAACAGGATGGGGCATCATCGATCAAGGCAATCATATCGAACGAAGCGAGCCCGTTTCGCAAACAAATATCCAAGATTCTCGCGGATATAATCTACCAGTGGATATCCAAATCCTTGGAAGAAAACCTCCGTCTGTCCCTATCCAATTCTCGGGATTTCCCATCAGACAATATCGAACACATTGACGTGGTAAGAGATCGACGGCTGAGGATCATCTTTCTCAAATCCTTAAACTCTGCTAAGAGGGATCCCATATTGATGCTGAGATTCTGCTGGGCTTCGTTCTTGATGTTCTTCGTTGCCTTGGCCTCGGCTTTCCATAGAGTGATCGTTCTGCTCGTGGGATCTTACATGAGCCGTCGGGTTTCTTACGATCCTACGAAGAGGATCGCTACTGCTGTTTGAGGTTTTCGATGTTGCCCGAGGAAATGTTACTGTGTTACATTGTAAATATATTTGTAGGGATTTGCACAATCAAGCTTATATTGATATAATCCTAGCTTACCATGTCTATTTCTTGAGCTAGAATTTTTCACGAGAACGGATCGAGTTTGGGGCGGGTGTAATTCCCGGAAAATTTTAATACAGGATTTGGTGTGATTAGTTATGTAATTTTTGAACTATGGATGGTGTCACGCCCCTCCCAAGTGACTAGAATTTTTCTAAGTGTTCCGAGGTTCGTGCGGCCTAACTCCTCGCAAGTTAGTCAGCCCTTCCGTTGATCCGTTCACTCGAATCCTTTCCCACCGAACTCGCGTGTTTTGTGCTAGCGTGTTTGTGTTGTTTACTTTAGTTTGAACGAACAAAGCAAACAAGATTTACGGGCAACGCCCAACCTTTTTGTTTTCACCACAAAAAGATACAAGGACTCACAAAGAACACACTACAGCACTTTCTGGATGCCTCAAATACAAGGCAACATAATCTACTTATAGATATAATCAAGCCAACAGTTGGATGAGTACAAATGGACTGAAACCGCTCCGGGGAGGTTTCCTTACGGACTGTAACTGCCTAGCCGCGCAGGCAGTTTCTTGCTTGCCAGCTCAGGGGAGTTTTCTTGCCAGGCCACCTGGAACTGCTCGCCAGCCCAGGCCTAACTGCCGTGGTAACTTCTCACCAGGCCAAAACTGCTCTGAAACCGCCACAACTGCTTGCCGCGCCAAGCCGGCCGAGCCATGTTGGGACTTGGCCAAGAAGATCGCCCGCATGGATCAGGCGCTGCACCAAGCCAGCGCCAATGTCCGCACACTATGGCCTATGCCGCGCGCGTCCCGCCCGAGGCCCGCGCGCGACGCACATCAGTGTCGCACATGTTCCGCCCCGATTCGCGCACGCCATGTCCCAATGTCGTGCGCGCCCTGCCCAAGTGTCGCGCTCCGTGCGTGGACACCAACTTGTGCCTGATTGCCACGCGCAGTTCCCGTGCTGCGCGCGCGCTGTTGCCAGTGCCGTGCGCGCCCTCTCGCGCACCGCGTACCTCGCTCATCGAGGTTGAGTCAGCGCGACTTGCCGTGCGCGCTGCCCGGTATTGCCCGCGCGCCGCATGCGACGCGGGCCGTGCTCTTCGCAAGATCTGGCCAGACCCTGGCCAGACAGGGCATTCCACCAAGCAAATGCCCGGGCACCCCACCAAGCAGATGCCCACATGTGCGCGCCCGTTCGCCTCAAGCCGATGCTTAGGCGGGACATTCCACCACAAATGCCCCCATGTGCGCGCCCGTTCGCCTTAAGCCGATGGCCAGGCGGGACATTCCACCAAGCAAATGCCCCCATGTGCGCGACGCACTCACGCACGCATACCTCGCCCACCGAGGCTGAGTCAGCGCGCCTCGCACGCGCTGCTCGGTCCTGCCCGCGCGCCGCATGCGATGCGGGCCTTGTGCTTCGCAAAGCTCTGGCCGGACCCTGGCCAGACAGGGCATTCCACCAAGCAAATGCCCATCTATGCGCGACCCACTCGCGCACTGTACACCTCGCCCACCGAGGTTGAGTCAGCGCGCCTCGCACGCGCTGCTCGATTCTGCCCGCGCGCCGCATGCAACGCAGGCCGGGGCACTCCACCAAGCAAATGCCCCATATGCGTGGTCCGTGCGTTCTTAGCCCAAGACAACGCACGGCCACGTCATGCCCCAAGTTAGGGGTGTAACAAACCACCCCCACTCAAAGCGCTCGACGCCCTCGTCGAGGCTGTGGGGCGGACCTTCTCGCCAAGACAAAGGCCCGTGGTTGGAACTGCCGCCTCCAATTGCAACGAACTGACTCTTGAGGGTTCCGCCTCCTCATCGCTTGATTGCTTCGCAGCAACCATAGCAGCCAACTTCATACGCTTTGGGCAGTTCCGCATTAGGTGATCACCATCACAGATGAAGCATCCCTTGTTGGTCCTATCCATCGTCAGAGGTTGCTTCTCCTTTGATTTAGTAACCAACACTTCTCTGGTCTTGGTGATCTCACCAGACCTGTCCTTCCCCTCGGACACGTCTTTCTTCTTCCAACGATCACGCCTTGCCTCAGGCTCCGTAACCGTCTGGAAGTCCACCAAGCGTTCGGCCGCGCCCGTCGCAGCATTCACGTCCTGGACACCTTGCCGACGCAGCTCCGCCTGCGCCCAGGGCTGTAATCCCGACATGAAATTGAACAGCTTGTCTTCTTCGGACATTTCCCGTATGTCCAACAAAAGCGAGTGAAACTCCGTCACGTACGCCCTTATGGTCCCTGTGTGCCTCAGTTTACGCAGGGACTCCCTCGCAATCCACGACGTGTTGCTAGGGAGGAACTGACCCTTCAGTTCCGCCTTCAAGGCCTCCCATGTACCGATCTCCTCTCGGTTTGCCGCCGCATCGCCCGAGAGTTTTGCCCGCCACCAGAGTTTCGCATCTCCCTCAAGATACGAACTTGCGACCGTCACCTTTTCGGCGTCTGGAACCCGACCAGCCCGAAAGTAGGTTTCCATGTCCCAAAGGAAGTTTTCCAGCAACTTGGCGTCCCTCGTCCCTGAGAAACACCTAGGCTCCCTAGCCTTAGTCTGGTTCGTCCCTCATGAGATGTTCGCAACAGCCCGCCTTAGAATCCGCAGTTTCTCACGCATCCTTTCCACTTGGGTGCTTGAGGCTTGCGACCCCTCTTCTAAAGCCAGCAACCTGCGGAATATCCCCTCCACAGTTTCGCCTGGTGGTGGCGAAATCAGATCGTACACCATGGCGAGTTTCCGTTCCAACTCGGAAACCCGATTACGCAGCGTCGTGTATTGATTTTCCGACATCCATGCTGAGATCAAAGCAAACCCAGCGCTCTGATACCAAATGTCACGCCCCTCCCAAGTGACTTAGAATTTTTCTAAGAGTTCCGAGGTTCGTGCGGCCTAACTCCTCGCAAGTTAGTCAGCCCTTCCGTTGATCCGTTCACTCGAATCCTTTCCCACAGAACTCGCGTGTTTTGTGCTAGCATGTTTGTGTTGTTTACTTTAGTTTGAACGAACAAAGCAAACAAGATTTACGGGCAACGCCCAACCTTTTTGTTTTCACCACAAAAAGATACAAGGACTCACAAAGAACACACTACAGCACTTTCCGGATGCCTCAAATACAAGGCAACATAATCTGCTTATAGATATAATCAAGCCAACAGTTGGATGAGTACAAATGGGCTGAAACCGCTCCGGGGAGGTTTCCTTGCGGACTGTAACTGCCTAGCCGCGCAGGCAGTTTCTTGCTTGCCAGCTCAGGGGAGTTGATCACGCGCGTGTACGTTTTAAATAAATGTCCGTGCAAGTACGTCAAGTAATAATTAAAACGAATATGTTATAACTATCACCACGCGTGATAGGCAGTGTACCTATCGTTTGTAAAATAGCTATAGCGAGTATTCGAGTATCGAACACGAGGAATAATCTCGATTACTAGTAATAACCTATCAATTCAATATCTAGCCTAACAAATGATTTAGATTTTAAATTTGAACTAAGTCACAACAACTTAACTAACACAGAAAAATGATCAAAACACAACTAAAGATTTAAGAATAACTTTGAATAAAAGGAATGTGCTTGGGATTTCGAATCCCGCTAGATATCGTCGATGAAGTTGTAATACCGTTACCACATGATAATGACTATGTCACGATAATTCCTACTCGTTTCCAACTTAGCTTTCGCCCTAAATGGTCACGAGAATATATAGTAGTTTATCTAATGTGAGGGTCGACTATTTGCTTTCGCCCTATAGTCGACGCCTAACGTTTACGATAGAACGAACCGTCATTTAGCTTTCGCCCTTAACGGTCTATAAAACATCACACCAACACATAGACATGCCAAATGTGATTCTCAAAACAATACATAGACATATTGAATCGAATAAAAGCTGTCATAAACGATACAAAGCCATATCATGTGCTCACGAGTATTTTACGTCCAAACTACAACGCTATCTAGCGTTCTTCTCATCCCAAACACACAAAATGATTAGGTACTCATAATGAAGGAAGAAGCCACGAGATGTATACGAAACAAAGCAGAGAAATACATAGATTCTTCCCTATTTAGCGAGCTCAAGCTTATCCCTCGTACTTTGCTCGATCCTCCGGTGTAAATGAGCTTCAAATCTTCACTTTAGCACCTAGAGATCATTTGAGATTGATCTCTAGGATTCTTCAGTCGTCCTTGAGGTGTTTTGGTGATTAGAAATGAGTTGTGGCGGCTTAGATGCTCTTAGGGCTAAAAATTGCGGCTTAAGTAGAAAACAGGGTGAACATGGCTTCAAACACGGCCATGTATCCTTCGGGCTTAGGGTTTAAGGCCCAACACTGTTGGTCAACACGGCCATGTGTCCGGCCGTGTTAAAGGGCCGCAAGTGTGTTTTCTTTTCTGCTGACAAACATGGCCGTGTTAAAGGCCGTGTTGGGAGGCCGAAGCTAGATTCTCCTTCCTTCTGCTAGACATGGCCATGTTGAAGGCCGTGTTGATTGAAAGATTGTAATTTCTGCTCCATGTTTACACAGTTCATCCCAAATATCGCCTCATAAACCTTTGACATCAAAATATGTAAAAATTATGAATAAATGCATGAGACAACTCACATAAACCAAACATTCGACATGAAAATGATGGAGATAAACGAATGAAAATGCGTTTATCAAACCTTCCCACACTTGAGCTTTTGCTTGTCCTCAAGCAATTTAGGCTAACAAATCAAAACATGTAATACATTTCCTTTGCACATCATCGTTCAAATAGAGAAACATGAAACGGAATTAATCAAGAAATTCGAAACATGACACAATGACTACCTCAAAACAACAGGAACTTCTTAAGCAATATTAATCAAGATCCGTACTATGCAGGAATTCACTCGAGTAACTCGGGTAATAGGCTAAATGTCGGTGAATTCCCTCAATTCATGCAATAGTCTAGTCCCTACTATAAACTCGCAAGTGGATCATACATCTACTACTCTCGGTGATAAGGCGTGAATCAGAAGGTCTTTTTCGGGTTATAGTAGGCTCAACTGACTATAATGGAGAGTAAACTTCAATCGAAAATATCAAAGCGGTCATGTCGGTGTCGTGCCACTATTCGATAGCGCGCCGCATACGTCGTGGTTAGCTCTTGCCGTCTTGGACTTTTTTTTTTTCCTATGCTAAGCCCTTCTTCTCTCTGACTTTTTTTTTTTTTTTAGCATGAGAGATTATCGAAGGAAGAGTTCTTAACATCTTCTCCACGTATCTAAGCTCCTCTTCTCGTGTCGCTAAGCCCCTCTTCTCTCTGTCCCTTTGCGGGTGAGAGATTATCGATGGAGGAGTTCTTAACGCCAGATTATCTAAAGGAGATATATATTTTAAACAACGGCCGGGCTACGCTTTTCGACATTGGCACTCAACCTCCACTTTTTCTATTAGTCGGGGAAGATGATATCTGAAATTTCGTAGGTCAGCGGCTTATAATTCCCCGGGTTTTCTCAAATAAAAAGGCTCAGGCTCAAAGTGGCTAACTACGGTGATCAGGCGTGGTCGGAAACTTTGGCTATGGACTTATCTCCTAATGTCTCCCTCATTTTCATGCAGTCTCACCTAAGTAATTTTCAACATGCACCACGAGAAAGTTTACGAGAGAATTAAACTATGCACTTTTCAGATCACAAATCTCACAAAGTGGGTCATGCATACGAATCTTTCATAGTATCGCCAAACTCGTTCGTGTCGAAAGAAATCAATCATTGTGCATGTCCTAATTTCTCACATAATTCCCTAGCATGCACTCTATTTTTAAGATAATGAACAACTAATTATGCCAAACATTAAAAGAACATGCATTTTCTCAACGGATCACGCACATTTGAAAAAAAAAATTCTGTTCACGCAAAATTCCCCCTCCCCACACTTGAGGAAAACGTTGTCCCCAACGGAAAATTATAAGCACAAAAGGAGTGGAAAATTATTGAAAAGCGTGAACCCCCCTGATTATACTAGGTGAGCATGATGGCGAAGTGTGACGAGGTTGAAGCATAAATGTTAAGTCCTCCTCCCCACACTTAAAGGTGTGATTGGGTGGTTGATTCCAAGTAAATATGTTGCATGCGAGCTTTGCATACTTAACGTTGTTTGCCCTGTAAGCAGACGATTTAAACAAAGCACGTTAAAACAAAGTAAGTCGAGAAACATATAGTCGCATATCGAAGCATTAAAGTCTTCAAAATAAAATCTAGAAATCAGGGTCCGACGAGGATGCTAGGCGTCATCCTCGGGGGACGATGGCTCATCGCCTTGATCAACCAGCTTGCGGGACTCCGCAAGCAACTTCATGGCATCTTGGACTTTCTTCAGCGCTTTCTCCTGACGATCCATCCGTTTTTGGAGTTTCCGTTCGGCCTCCTCGCGTCGGTGATGGGCAGCGGCATTCTCCTCCCGATCTGCGGCTCGCTGTTGGGCTAGTTCTTCGCGGAGGGCGGCGAGTCGGTCGTCGACGTAAGTTGTGACACCAGAGAAATCTCGACGATTAAACGCGGACGGGCCGGCAGAATCAGTATGACTACCAGCACTCTCGTCAATTTGATGCGGGAACGGGCCTTCCATGGCAAGAGGCAACGGGATATCGGTGTATGCTCGGTAGTCGTCGTGCCATCGATAGAAATAGTTCTCCTTCGTCCACTCAGGCAGCTTTTCGATCATCTTCATCATGTGAAGTGCCGTGGCATCCAAGTGATACGATCCATTAAATATTGTCATGTTGGGCTCCTCGTCTGGCCAGTAACCCAATCCTTTCACCAGCTTAGTGATAAACGGTCCCACCGTGATTTTTCCCTTCTCGCGTCCCTCAGATTGCTGCCGGAATCCGTGGGCCATAGCTAGTCCGAGATGGACCTTGTATCCATTGCGAATGCGGTGGAGGTAAAAGAGATCCCGTAATGTGACCACACCGTGTGACTCGCCTCGTGCGGTGACAGAGGTGGTGCAAAGCCGATGGATATATCGTAGGCCCGGCATCATTAGCGAGGAAGCCTTCGATTGGGTACTTTTATAATCTGCTTCCGGCTGGCCTAGAAGTTGGGGGCGTATCATCTCGCGCCACATTTCATTCCGCACAGCCGTCCCATCGAGCTTGAACTTGTAATGATCAGCGGCATCGGGTTCACCGTGTACGTAGCTTGGGACTTTGAGACCGAGCGCTCTACACAAATTATCAAGACTGACCACATGCTCTTTATTGAAGGTACGGAAACGGACGACCCTTTTGTAGTCGTGCTCATCGAATGAGAAGGTTGCGAGGAACTCCAGTGTGAGCTCCACATATGCTGGCTCGTCGATGCTGAAAAGTGCGTCCCAACTATTCGTTGAAAGATAGTGGTCGACCTGGTTCACAATGCCGAGGCGTTCAAGGGTCTCTCGGTGGAGTCGATCTGTGCGCATGAATTTCATGCCTTTGAGCCTATCGTACCGCTGTCCACGGGCATCGTCACTAGTGAAAGTGGCCATAGAGGTTAGCAAATTCACCGTGTCCGTTGGCCCGCGTCGCCGGTTGCGTGCCGGTGGGCTAGAGGTGGTGTTACGTGGGTGGCGGGAGGAGCTAGCACGTGTGGGGTTTCGTCGAGACATCGTACCTACAAAGTGAATGTGATTCTCGAGAAGAAAAAGTTCAAATCAAAGCTAGCTCAACTCGATCAAACATCATCTTCATAATCCATACAAAGAGACAAGCTTTTCTTCATCAATTCCAAATAAGTAGGTAACAAATCAACCCCAACCCAAGTGAGGCATTTCATCGAACACGTGCTATGCGCATAAAATGAACATGAATTCAACTAACAACATTGTTGAAATTAGCTAGCCAATCATGTTGTCTAGTGAAATATTTTCTCCCAAACCGAAAACCCGCATTGAAACAACAACATAAACGAAAATTATGCATTTCCGAATCTTAAAGTTAGGGCTCTTACTAAACACGAAATTTCATATGCAATGGAAGCGAAATTAGCAAGACCCACTTCATGAACTACATATTATATCCCTACTATATAAGCTATGGGGATCGAAACGAACAAAATCCGAGTTTAGCTTGTAAGAACGAAACTGAGGGCGTAAATGATTTTACCTATCTTGCTTAAATCGATGATAATAGATGTTGGAAGTTTCACCGAAGCTTGTTGCCGGAATTAGTCGCGGGTCGGGAGAATCGTATTTGGTTTGATGTTTGGTTGAGTGAAGTGTGTGATGTGTGAAAGATGCGATGTTAAAGAAGGAAGTGATTATTATTTCTTTTCAAATTGAATCGAGTATACACGGCCATGTTGATAGCCGTGTTGCATTGCCGTGAGAATTTTATTGAGAAAACACGGCCATGTTTGTAGCCGTGTAGGAATCGTTTTTTATTTTTATTTTTTTTTATTTTTTTTTTGATTTTTTTTTATTTTTTTATTTTTTCTTTTTTTTTAATTATTATTATTTTTTTTAATCTGATTATTTTATTTATTTATATATTTTATATTTTATCTAATTTTTTTTGTTTTTATTTATTTATTTTTTTATTTATTTTTTTATTTTTATTTTTTTATTATTATTATATTTTATACTTTATATTTTTTTTTTATTAGAAATATTTTTTTAAGTTTCTTGGTTTTTTTTTTCTAATTAATTCTTTTTTTTTTAACGCCTCTTTTTTTTATTATTTGTATTTTTTATTTATTTAATATTATTATAATTTTTTGTTTTTTTATATTTAATTATTATTATTTATTTATTTATTTATTTATTTTTAGTTTTTCATTTTCTTTCATTTCTTTCTTTTTTTTTTTTTTTAACCAAACACGGCCATGTCGTTGGCCATGTGTATAGGCCGTGAGATTGTCTTGCTCCTACACGGGCACACACGGCCATGTTTGAGGCCGTGTAAGATGGCCGCAAGGCCGTATTGCTCATACATGGCTAGGCACGGCCGTGTCTGTGGCCATGTATGTAAACAATTATATAAATTTTTTTTAAGTATTATTATTATTATTTAATATATATTTTAACTATGATTGACACGCAATCGACGAATTTTTCGAGAACGATTGGCGCGAAGAAAAATCTGATAATCGACAAGGGAATATCACTTTCTCATGCGGCGTTAGATCTCCAAGTCAAAAATTCGTCTATATCATTTATTTGATTTGTTGGATTCGATAATGATGTTTTTGTGCCCTTCATGCCTATAAATAGACATTGGTAGAATAACACAATAGCATCATCTACCATAAGTCACACGTCTTCATCTTATTTTCGATATTTTGATTTAGCTAGTCATTATGAATTGGGGACAGCAGCAAGGCCGTGAGAATGAGAGTGAAGAATACGTGAGGTTTCGACGCAACTTAGATATGCTGTCACTCTACTTCGCTCTTCTTGTGGGTTTGTTCGCAGTTTTACTAGCTTTCGTGTGTTGGGTTCTCACAAGGTGCACTTGTGAGTAACCCGCCCTTATGAAGCAAAATAAACTATTGTTTTGTCTTTTATGTTATTCGCAGTTTAATTTCTTTTGTGTTGGACCTTCACACGTTGTAATGGTATTGTAACCATCTTTTATGTAGTAAAACTATGTTCCTATCTCATCTTTCGTTTCTGCGTTGTACCCATCTTCAATATTCGCAATAAATTTATTATTAATTGAATATTACTGTTATTATTATTGTTGTTGTTTTATTTAGTTTAATTTATATAGTTTTAGATTATTTATTTTTTTTTAAATACCTAAAACATAAATAGAAATACCTGGGTTGCCTCCCAAGAAGCGCTTCTTTAACGTCGTGAGCCAGACATACCTTTCGTACTACGGTAACTTGAAATCGATGTACATGACCTCCTTTGTGCCCGTGTCTTCTCCTCCACCATAATAATGCTTCAGTCGTTGGCCATTAACCTTGAAATTTCCCTGCTCAACATTTGAAATTTCGACAGTACCATATGGAAAAACGTGAGTAACCGTAAAAGGCCCAGACCAACGAGATCTTAGCTTTCCGGTAAAAAGTCTAAGACGAGAATTGAAAAGGAGGACTTGATCCCCCTCTCGAAATTCTCTATGTTGCTTGATCTTCTTATCGTGATACGCTTTTGAGCGTTCCTTATACATTTTTGCATTGTCGTATGCCGACAAACGCCATTCATCAAGCTCATTGATTTGGAGCTTACGTTTTTCACCGGCTTGCACCAAATCGAGGTTTAAAGACTTTATCGCCCAGTAGGCTTTATGTTCTAGTTCAACAGGAAGGTGACATGCCTTTCCGTAAACTAATCGATATGGAGTAGTGCCTATTGGTGTCTTATATGCAGTCCTATAAGCCCAAAGTGCGTCGTTAAGCTTATTCGCCCATTCCCGTCGATTCCCATCTATGGTTTTCTCTAGAATGCGCTTCAACTCACGGTTAACTACTTCTACTTGACCACTTGCTTGTGGGTGATAAGGAGTAGAAGTGCTATGCTTAACACCATATCTTTCTAAGGTACGTGCAAATTGGATGTTGCAAAAATGAGTACCCCTATCACTAATAATGCATTTAGGTGACCCGAACCGTGAGAACAATGCTCGTAGAAATCTAACAACAACCCTAGCATCGTTCGTGGGTAAAGCTTGAGCTTCCGCCCACTTGGACACGTAGTCGACAGCCACAATAATATAGTTTTTGTTGTACGAGCTAGGAAATGGACCCATAAAGTGTATGCCCCAAACATCGAACACTTCACAAACTAAGATAAAGTTCTGAGGCATTTCATCGCGTTTAGAGATGTTACCTGCTCGTTGACATTGGTCACATGTGTTGACGTACATATTAGCATCCTTAAAAATTGTCGGCCAATAGAAGCCGCCTTCAAGTACCTTTTGGGCGGTTCGATTAGCTGCATAATGCCCTCCGGTTGGTCCGCCGTGGCAATGCTCGATAATCTTCATTGTTTCAGGGAAAGCAACGCACCTTCGGATTACTTGGTCTGCACATCTCCTGAAAAGATAAGGATCTTCCCAAAAGTAATACTTCAAGTCAGAAAAGAATTTCTTCTTTTGTTGACTCGTGTACTCTTTAGGTAAAATCCTCGCAACAAGATAGTTAGCTAAATCTGCAAACCACGGGTTTCTTCGCTTACTGTTCGTACGGCGTACAAATGCTCGTCCGGAAACGTATCAACGATTGTCCTTCTGTTGGTATCTTGTATTTCATGCTCCCCTAGTCGAGAGAGGTGGTCCGCAACAACGTTTTCTGCACCTTTCTTATCCCGAATCTCGATGTCGAACTCTTGAAGGAGTAAAATCCATCTAATGAGTCGAGGCTTTGCATCCGGCTTCGCTAGCAAATACTTAAGTGCAGAATGATCAGTAAAAACAATAACTTTTGTTAAAATAAGATATGACCTGAATTTGTCGAAGGCGAACACGACAGCTAGGAGTTCCTTTTCGGTGGTAGTGTAATTGGCTTGAGCTGCATCCAATGTCTTACTTGCATAATAGATTGGTTGAAAATGTTTATCCTTTCGCTGCCCCAATACAGCTCCGACTGCGTGGTCACTAGCATCGCACATTAGTTCAAAAGGTAGCCCCCAATCGGGAGCGGTCATAATGGGTGCGGATACAAGTCTCTCTTTAAGCAACATGAAAGCATTAACACATTCATCATTAAAATCGAACGGAGCATCTTTTTCTGATAACTTAGACATCGGTCGAGCGATTTTTGAAAAATCCTTTATGAATCTTCGATAAAATTCCGCATGACCTAGAAAACTCCTAACAGCCTTTAAGTTCGAGGGGATTGGTAATTTTTCTATTGTCTCGATCTTAGCTCGGTCCACTTCAATCCCCTTAGAGTATATCTTGTGTCCCAAAACTATGCCCTCCCGAACCATAAAGTGACATTTTTCCCAATTAAGTGCTAAATTCGTTTCCTCACAACGTTCTAACACACTCTTAAGATTAGTTAAGCAATTATTGAAAGAGGTACCGAACACTGAGAAATCATCCATGAACACTTCCATAATATCTCCCACCAATTCATCAAAGATAGCCATCATGCATCGCTGAAATGTGGCAGGGGCGTTGCATAGTCCAAATGGCATCCGCCGATAAGCAAATGTTCCGAACGGGCAAGTAAATGTGGTCTTCTCTTGGTCCTCCAGTGCTATAGGAATCTGCAAATAACCTGACAGACCGTCGAGAAAACAGTAAAATGCACGTCCAGATAACTTTTCAAGCATTTGATCAATAAAGGGTAAAGGGAAATGATCTTTTCTCGTGGCATCATTCAATTTCCTGTAGTCGATGCATACACGCCAACCGATTACAGTCCTCGTCGGAATCAACTCGTTCTTTTCATTGGGGACGACCGTCATGCCTCCCTTCTTTGGAACCACCTGAACTGGACTAACCCACGCGCTATCTGAGATTGGATAAATCACTCCGGCATCTAGTAACTTAATAACTTCCTTTTTGACAACGTCCTTCATGTTCGGGTTTAACCTCCTTTGTCGTTAGGCTACAGGTTTGAAGTCATCCTCCATGAGAATCTTGTGCGTACAAAAACTCGGGCTAATCCCCCGAATGTCTGATATCTTCCATGCCAAAGCCCTCTTATGCTCTCGCAGCACTGCTAAAAGTTGGTCTTTCTGCTCATTGTCGAGGTTTGAGGATATAATCACCGGTAATTTTGAATCGTCATCTAAAAATGCATATTCGAGATGCTCAGGCAATTGCTTGAGTTCAAGAACCGGTGGCTCTTCGATCGAGCTCTTCTCCTTATCCTCCTCTTTACTTTCGTGGACATTCGTTACGGGCTCATCAATCTCGTCGGCATATTCATCAATGGCCATCATTGTGGATATTTTCTTATCGCTTCCGCCAATAACCTGCAATAAGTCATCCAAAGAGAGGAGAACATCGTGCTCGAACACATCCACGTAATAACATTTATCATCGAGTGAGCTAGGGCTTTTCATAGAATCTGCCATATTAAAAGTCACTTTCTCACCGTCCACCGTTAGAGTCAAAGTGCCATTTCTGACATCTATCATGGATTCACCTGTGGCTAAAAAGGGTCGACCGAGGATAAGAGGAATATTTTCGTCTTCCTCCATATCCAAGATGACAAAATCGGCGGGGATAATAAACTTATCTACTTTAACTAGGACATCCTCGATAACACCTCGAGGGTATTTTAAAGATCTATCGGCCAATTGAAGGCTCATCCTAGTGGGTCTGGGCTCACCGAGACCTAGTCTCTTAAACATTGAATATGGCATTAAATTTATACTAGCTCCTAGATCGGCTAAAGCACGTTCAATAACGACATCGCCAATAAGACAGGGAATAGTAAAACTCCCTGGATCCTTGAGCTTCTTCGGTATCTTGCTTTGTAGGATAGCTGAACATTCTCCTCTTAGGCATACAGTGGACACATCCTCAAGCTTCCTTCGGTTGGTGAGCAAATCCTTAAGAAACTTCGCGAAACGAGGCATCTGCGTAATGGCTTCAACAAAAGGTAAGTTAACATGCATTTGTTTACACATACCCATGAATTTACCGAATTGTTCCTCATCGCGGTCCTTCCTCAGTCTAGCTGGATATGGAATCTTGGGTTGATATGGCTTTGGTCGGCTAATCTCTTCCTCATTCTCTTTTTCAATTTCCACTCTTTCGGGCTTCTCTTCTTCATTTTTCTCTAAAACCTGCTCTTCATGGCCCTCGACGTTAGTCTTCTCCAGAGATTGCTTTCTTACAGTCTGCTCCCGCTCTTGTAGCTCCTTCCCGTTCCTTAAAGTGACGGCCTTGCAATGCTCCCTCGGATTCGTCTCGGTATAGCTGGGAAGTGAACCTTGAGGTCGTTCAGCCAATTGCTTTGCTATTTGGCCAACTTGCAACTCCAATTTTCGTACAGACGCATCTGTATTTTGAGCTCGGAGATCGATGGATTGAAATTGTGCTTCCATCTTTGTTAATCGACTCTCGTGGGCTTGAGTAGTCTTATCGAAGTTCGAGAGGAGTCTCTCCATCATACCCTTCATATCCCTCATGTCATTTGATCCTGAACCCTGGGCCGTATTCTGATAGTGATTACTTGATCCTCCGGCTTGAAATCCCGGTGGTGGCCCTTGTTGGAAACCGGATTGCCTTTGCACTTGATGGCCTTGATTTCCGTAAGAAAGATTCGGATGTGCTCGAGGTTGGAAGCTTCTCTGTCCTTGATAATTTCCCATTTAGTCAACGTTTTCCATGGTTTGACATTCCGACGTCTCGTGGGCTGCACCACAATTACCACAATGCGGTATGTAAGGCATCTGTTGCGGCGGTGTGGCGGTCATCGGTGTCATTACAGCATTAACGGTCGGTGGTTGGGCAACTTTTGGTAGTAGCGCATTGATCATCGTCTGAAGTTGAGTTTGCGTCGTGGCAACTTGTTGTTGAAGAGCGTCAAACTTAGCATTCATCGCCGTGTCCTCACTTACTTCGAACACACCCGGCACCCTCATTCATGTGTTGCCTCGCATGAAGCTGTTCCTTGTATAATCTTCAATTAGGTTCCATGCTTCTGTAGCACTGAGCTTCACAAGTCCTCCGTTTGCGGCCCCGTCTAGCATATGGGCTGTTTGATCATTGAGTGCTTCGTGGAATCGATTAATGATTGCGGTCTTTGTCATTCCATGCTGCGGACATCTCTTTAATAAGGCTTTGTACCTCTCCCAAACTTCGTAGAGGTTCTCCGTGTCCTTCTGATGAAAGAGCGAAATTTCAGTTTTCAACCGAAGTACCTTCGATTGTGGGAAGAAGTAGCCAAGGAAAGCTCCTCGCAGCTCGTCCCAAGTAGTGATAGACCTAGGTGGTAATAGTTCCAACCACTCCTTTGCTTTGTCTTTGAGAGAAAATGGAAATAACATAAGCTTGATGGTGTCATTTGGAACTCCATTAATCTTGATAGTGTCCGTAATTGTCAGAAACGCCTTTATATGTTTGTACGGATCATCTTCAGACCTTCCTTCGAATTGGGCCGTCTGAAATATCATTTGAAGCCATGAATGCTTCAATTCGAAGTTGTTGTTCTCGAAAGGTGGTATCACAATTGCCGATTCCGTACCACCAAGTGTGTCGTGCTTGAGCAAATCTTGCAGTGATTGCTCCTCGTTATTAACTTCTTGATCTGTCATCTCTTTTGGTGTCCCTGAACTATCAACCGACGTCTCGACGTGAGAAGTGCTTGCCGTGTCCTGAGAACCTTCTGTTGTGTCTTGAGAATAATCAACTAGCTGAAATGAGTTGTCGGACGAAGAACTTCCAATTACTTCCTGCCTTAGTCTTCGTCGCAACGTACGCTCGAAATCCGGAGATGCTTCAATGAGTGGATACGATGGATGATTTCGGGTCATTCACCGTAAAAGTACACCTTGAAGACCAACGAATCTCGTTAGTTAATTAACAAGTCACAACCGGAAAAATAATCGCAAATCAAAGAAATTCTGATAAACTAGAATAAAATAACAAATAAGTGAATGGCTAAATTACCGAACTTAGGTTTTCCTAATATCAAATTATTCCCCGGCAACGGCGCCAAAAACTTGATCACGCGCGTGTACGTTTTAAATAAATGTCCGTGCAAGTACGTCAAGTAATAATTAAAACGAATATGTTATAACTATCACCACGCGTGATAGGCAGTGTACCTATCGTTTGTAAAATAGCTATAGCGAGTATTCGAGTATCGAACACGAGGAATAATCTCGATTACTAGTAATAACCTATCAATTCAATATCTAGCCTAACAAATGATTTAGATTTTAAATTTGAACTAAGTCACAACAACTTAACTAACACAGAAAAATGATCAAAATACAACTAAAGATTTAAGAATAACTTTGAATAAAAGGAATGTGCTTGGGATTTCGAATCCCGCTAGATATCGTCGATGAAGTTGTAATACCGTTACCACATGATAATGACTATGTCACGATAATTCCTACTCGTTTCCAACTTAGCTTTCGCCCTAAATGGTCACGAGAATATATAGTAGTTTATCTAATGTGAGGGTCGACTATTTGCTTTCGCCCTATAGTCGACGCCTAACGTTTACGATAGAACGAACCGTCATTTAGCTTTCGCCCTTAACGGTCTATAAAACATCACACCAACACATAGACATGCCAAATGTGATTCTCAAAACAATACATAGACATATTGAATCGAATAAAAGCTGTCATAAACGATACAAAGCCATATCATGTGCTCACGAGTATTTTACGTCCAAACTACAACGCTATCTAGCGTTCTTCTCATCCCAAACACACAAAATGATTAGGTACTCATAATGAAGGAAGAAGCCACGAGATGTATACGAAACAAAGCAGAGAAATACATAGATTCTTCCCTATTTAGCGAGCTCAAGCTTATCCCTCGTACTTTGCTCGATCCTCCGGTGTAAATGAGCTTCAAATCTTCACTTTAGCACCTAGAGATCATTTGAGATTGATCTCTAGGATTCTTCAGTCGTCCTTGAGGTGTTTTGGTGATTAGAAATGAGTTGTGGCGGCTTAGATGCTCTTAGGGCTAAAAATTGCGGCTTAAGTAGAAAACAGGGTGAACATGGCTTCAAACACGGCCATGTATCCTTCGGGCTTAGGGTTTAAGGCCCAACACTGTTGGTCAACACGGCCATGTGTCCGGCCGTGTTAAAGGGCCGCAAGTGTGTTTTCTTTTCTGCTGACAAACATGGCCGTGTTAAAGGCCGTGTTGGGAGGCCGAAGCTAGATTCTCCTTCCTTCTGCTAGACATGGCCATGTTGAAGGCCGTGTTGATTGAAAGATTGTAATTTCTGCTCCATGTTTACACAGTTCATCCCAAATATCGCCTCATAAACCTTTGACATCAAAATATGTAAAAATTATGAATAAATGCATGAGACAACTCACATAAACCAAACATTCGACATGAAAATGATGGAGATAAACGAATGAAAATGCGTTTATCAGGAGTTTTCTTGCCAGGCCACCTGGAACTGCTCGTCAGCCCAGGCCTAACTGCCGTGGTAACTTCTCACCAGGCCAAAACTGCTCTGAAACTGCCACAACTGCTTGCCGCGCCAAGCCGGCCGAGCCATGTTGGGACTTGGCCAAGAAGATCGCCCGCATGGATCAGGCGCTGCACGAAGCCAGCGCCAATGTCCGCACACTATGGCCTATGCTGCGCGCGTTCCGCCCGAGGCCCGCGCGCGACGCACATCAGTGTCGCACATGTTCCGCCCCGATTCGCGCACGCCATGCCCCAATGTCGTGCGCGCCCTGCCCAAGTGTCGTGCTCCGTGCGTGGACACCAACTTGTGCCTGATTGCCACGCGCAGTTCCCGTGCTGCGCGCGCGCTGTTGCCGAGTGCCGTGCGCGCCCTCTCGCGCACCGCGTACCTCGCTCATCGAGGTTGAGTCAGCGCGCCTTGCCGTGCGCGCTGCCCGGTCTTGCCCGCGCGCTGCATGCGACGCGGGCCGTGCTCTTCGCAAGATTTGGCCAGACCCTGGCCAGACAAGGCATTCCACCAAGCAAATGCCCGGGCACCCCGCCAAGCAGATGCCCACATGTGCGCGCCCGTTCGCCTCAAGCCGATGCTTAGGCGGGACACTCCACCACAAATGCCCCCATGTGCGCGCCCGTTCGCCTTAAGCCGATGGCCAGGCGGGACATTCCACCAAGCAAATGCCCCCATGTGCGCGACGCACTCGCGCACGCATACCTCGCCCACCGAGGTTGAGTCAGCGCGCCTCGCACGCGCTGCTCGGTCCTGCCCGCGCGCCGCATGCGATGCGGGCCTTGTGCTTCGCAAAGCTCTGGCCGGACCCTGGCCAGACAGGGCATTCCACCAAGCAAATGCCCATCTATGCGCGACCCACCCGCGCACTGTACACCTCGCCCACCCAGGTTGAGTCAGCGCGTCTCGCACGCGCTGCTCGATTCTGCCCGCGCGCCGCATGCAACGCAGGCCGGGGCACTCCACCAAGCAAATGTCCCATATGCGTGGTCCGTGCGTTCTTAGCCCAAGACAACGTATGGCCACGTCATGCCCCAAGTTAGGGGTGTAACAGATGGGATAAATTAATTTAAGTCTTGAAACGAAACTCTATAGACTTTTTATAGTTCCAAGTGAGCTTAGTTAAGAAATATCTGAAAGTATTAATATAGAGGCCAATATTTGGGTCGTGGTTATCAAATAATAATATAGCAACTTAAAATTGTCGGCTATTCTTATTACGTGAACAAGACCAAAAAGGTTGGAGGGAAAGTACGTCACCTACTAGTCTAATTCTTCACAACACACCCATGTATATCTAATAGATAACAAGCCTTAAGGAGGAAGACTTTTATGAACGAAAGAAATTTAAGTAGATACACAGAGACGAAAGTTAAAGTTGGTGGAAATTCTCCAAATCCAAATTACAACGTTCAAAGCACGGTATGAATAACACTTCTCAACCTTAGTATATTTAGGTGATTTTGATGAATAGATGTCTGAAATTCTTTAAAAAGGTAACGAGTGGGAGGTTGCTGAATGTCATCATGCATAGAAAAACGGGTAAATTCTCTTTCAGTACCTTTCAAATTTTCAACTTCCTTATCAGTACCTCTGACAAAAATTATTCCTTATCAGTACCCATCTGCGAAAAGTTGTGTGTTTAATACCCCAAACAGTAAACGGACGAAAATACCCTTTTCTGAAATTAAACTGGACATTATACCAACTGTTATCATTATTATACCAACTGATATATCGTATAAATTGTTGATATAATTACCATAACAGTTGGTGTAATTTCTACAGTTTCTGGTATAATTTGAAAATCAGATGGTATAACTTCTAATTTCACTGTATAAAATTCGAATAACGTTATTTACTGATATAATTACCAAAACATGTGGTACAATTTCTACAAATTCTGGTATAATATCAAAATCAGTTGGTTTAATGTCCAATTTCGCTGTAAATTATAGTAACGCTATTTAAATTGGACATCATACCAACTGTTTTGTTTATTATAGCAATTGTTATCATTATTATACCAACTGCCATAGCGTACAAATCTGTTGGTATAATTACGACAACAGTTGGTATAATTTCTACAGTTTCTGGTATAATTTCAAAATCAATTAGTATAACGTCCAATTTCACTGTATAAAATTCGACTAACGTTATTTACTGGTATAATAACCAAAATAGATGGTATAATTTCACCATTTTCTGGTACAATGTCCAATTTTGTTGGTACAATAATGATTTTTTTTGGTATAATGCATGTGAAAATAATTATTCAACTTTTTTGATATGTGAGACAGGGGTATTTTCGTCCATTTAACGCTGAAAAGAGCTTTTGAGGTACTGAACATGAATAAATTTTCAAATGGGTAGTTATAAGGAAGAAATAATCCGAGGGGTTTTAAAAGGAAGTTGAAATGTTGAAAGGGACTGATAAGGAATTTGCCCTAGAAAAACCCCAATCTGTCGTATTGATTAGTGAGTGATGGTGATAGGAAATTTAATGAGTTCGAAACATGTGACGATCCTATAGAATTTATTCAGTTCACTAGAATTTATGACTTTTAGGGTGTACCACTTTCTGGATTAGATATAATATTTGAAGAATTTACTCTTGTTGAAAGGTAAAGAATTTATGAAGATTTGATGTTCTTATAGTATAGAATTTCTGGGTGGGAATGAAACTTTCGGGCGATTTAGGTAACCTAAATTTTGGGTCGGGCGATTTGGCATTTTATTAGTGTCGGTCAACTGAGCAGTTGCCGCATTATATAAAGTTTAAACAGCTAAACAATCGGGCGATTAAGGGCATCGTGATCGACCGATAAAGAATTACTTTATATGACGAATCGGGCGAACCATAGGTGCTAGAATCGGGCGATCGGACAAATGAACGAACTCGGCGAAACTCGTCTCACAACGACTTCTCCGGGCTGCGGGTGATGATCAAATCGGGAGATTTGTTGACCTATGAAACACTCGGCGAATTCATGAATTAAGCACAACAAATCGGGCAATTTAATACTAACCAAGGCACTCGGCGAAACTAGGGCTTGAATGGGACAAATCAGGCGATCGAAACTTAGGACTATTTTTTCCAAGAGTCGGGCGACTTGATCGGGCGATTTGACGAGTAATGAATTCGGCGAATCGAGCGATACTATCTTTCGCTAAGACTTTTAAAAATTAGGGTTGACCCTTTTCTGACCAATGTTTTAATAAACGTTCGGGCAAATTAGTGTAGGGTTGACTGTTGACTGTTGACTAGTGAATCCAATATCTAAATATAATTGTTTTATATACCAGTATTGTTCGAGAATTAGTATGACTGCTAATAATATTTATTTATTCAGAGAATCGACATTTAGGGACTCCATCGGACTTCATATGTGACTATAGCGAGAGGACAGGTAGGTGAATTATTCATCTATATGCGTAAACACTTATCTGATTTATGTGATTTTATGTGGTTCGATGATTTACGTGCTTTACGTGTTTTACATACATTTCATGTGGAATCACGTTTTCGTATGTTATCACATTTATATGCATGGCATATGCATATCATATCATAGGGGCAAGATATTTACACCGTATTTAGACGGTGACGATCCAAGGTATATTGACGAGCGGGGTAGATTGAGATGGTTGTGATTGATTGACTGGTTGAGGAGTCGAGATTGGTACTCATATGACACCTGACGGTAGACAAGCGTGATCGATCTATCTACCCGGGGGGTGAACGTCTCGAGGTGCAAAAACGTCGTGATTTTTATTTTGAGCGGAGGGACCTGATATGGCAGTTGCATGAACGTCAAAATGCTGTCAGCGTCGACAACCGCTTACGAAAGAGCGACCTAGCAGGGCAGTTGCGTGAACGTCAAAACGCTGCTAAGTAAGCTTCCGTTATGTTATAGACGCGCGAGCTGTCGAGTCTGACCTAGGGCTCTGTATTGTGTGATTTGAGATAGGATTATGGGAAAAGAAAGAGTGTACGTTATACGGGAGACATTGAGATCGAGACTGAGTGTACACGTGCACTCATGCATTCACCTATTGGGCAAATTGCTCATTGTTTACGTGTTGTATGTACTGAGTCTGACGCCGACGCGCGTCAAGACTGAGGCGGCTGGTGGCGGTGCTCCACGGACTTTTGAGGGCGGAGTGGTACATGGATGAAGACCTGTGGAGCGACTTTAGGGTTTTGTTCTTTTGGTGTTTTGGGGCTACGGGCTTTGTACAGATTAACAGTGTAAACGATATTTTGTTGTAATATATTATAATTTTGGAAAAAAAAAATTGTTTGACGGGCCTTCTGGGGCTTACATTGCGGAATACCGCTACTAACCTTAATTAGAAAACGAGGGTCGCTACAGCGGATTAGCATTTCCTTGGACCCGACCCGTCCCACCATTTCAACATTCACTTATATATTATAATGAAAAACTAAAGAAAGCATTTGGCATGGGAGAAATTTTAAAATAGTTGCCAAATGTGATCAGTGGCGGAGCTAGACCTGGAAATCAGTGGGGTCCAAATTTAAATAAAAACATATTATTAGTGGGGTCTAATTTTGTATATAATACTTCTCTGGGGTTTAATTTTTAATATAGTTCTCCAGTGGGGTCATTCTTGCGAATATTAGTTATATTATGTATTAATTTAATTTTTACTATTAAAATTTATAAAAGTTAAACTTGAGTGGAGTCCATGCACCCCAGTGGTTCTGGGATAGCTCCGCCACTGAGTGTGATGCTTATGCTGAATCAATTTTGCTCTCCGATCTTGTTGATTTTGGACAGATTTGATCATTATGACACGATTAACGTCAATTTTAACGATGTCGCATGTGTCCCACCCTAGTTTATGTCTTTATCGAATTTTGGAACATTCGCAAGATTTTGAAGCTCGATTTAGAACTCATATTCAAATTTAAGAGGAGAAATTTTCAGTTTTATGCCCTATTTTACACGATCTAGTAAATTTTAACGGAGAAATAGTCGTGATCGGCACATATGAGATTCTCCTAAAAATTGTCGTTGATCGTGATGGAACAACCAAATTGATTAAAAAAAATCATCAATATCGCGGAGTAAATTGGTTCAAGCGCATCGGAAGCTATATTGGTCGACTCAAAATTGGACATGTCTATTCTACTTTATTAAACGTGAGGGTGGCTATAAAATGCCCCTCAGTCTGTTAATTGAACAAAATAAAAATAAAAATATTTTAAAAAACCACTCACTATCTTTTAAATTATTATTTTTAGTTAATTTCTTATACTTTTAATTTTATAATTTATATATACATAATTAATTTTAAATTAAAATATATTTAATAGTATACATGTATGCACACGCATCTGAGTGTGCAACGTGTACTAGTACAGATAATATAAGGAATCTGAAAAGTGTTGATTGTTCTGTCAAGTGTTTTTACCATTTTACCCTTATTACATTAGTTTACTACAATTTTATTTTTATTTTAAAATTTATTTTTTATTATTTTATTAATAATATAAAATATTCAAAATATAAAATATCTATACTCTTATATTAATTGTCAAGGCCTCTTAAAAACTGCTATTTTTTATCTAATTTGGTGTATCAATTACACCAAAAATTGTAGCCAATTAGTTAGTTACCACACTACTCGTTTAAGAATAAATAAAAGAACCACCCACTATTCAAATATTTTATATTTCCAAATATGTCCTTCTATATTTAGTATTACTATTTCATACTTAAACATTATTATATATCACACACGTATGAGTGTGCAAAAATACTAGTAAAGTATATTTTCACGTGTACGTGATACACATGCTAGTCTAGTACACATTTTGACTGAATTAATTCCAACCCGTTGCGCATTTGATTGGTCCGAACCGCTCCAAACGGGCAGATCTGTGTTGCTCGGGGCTCGTTTGATATCAGTGTATTTGGATTTGATGGGTATAGATTATTTGTGTATGAGTATACAATGAATTTGTTGATAGAGTATTTATTATGTTTGATATGAATGTTTTAATTATTTGGGTAAAGATGTATGATAGTGATTGATATGTATGTGTGAGATGTGTATATAATTTGTTAAATATTGGAAATCACATTTTTACCCTTAAAAATTAAAAATATTAAAAAATTGTAAAAGCTGCAACATCATCGTCTTCATCGTCTTCTTCAGTTCAAACACACAAAACAAGAAAAACCTCTCCAAACCCTAGCAGCAGCCGCATCTCCCTCCAAGTCGCCACCTCCTTCAACCCTAGACGCCATCTCCTCCTGCAACACAGCCGTCTCCTCCCTCCCTCTCCCTCCCCTCCTCCCTTAAAGGAGGTTGGGGGAGCTCTAATCTAACACTTTTTTTTTCTTCTCGTTTTTTCTTTTTATTCTTATATATGAAAAAAATTGCTTCACCCACCGCCCACCTCCTGCAGCCTCCACCGCCTCCGCTCCACCTCCGCTTGCCGCCGTCTCCGCCTCCGCCAGCCTCGCCCACCTCCGCCTCTGTTCGGCCCGCACCCACCCCGACGCTCGTCTCGCCCAGAGCAGCCGCCGGCCGCCCAGCCCTCGCCGCCCGCCCGTTGGCCGTTGGCCGTTGCCCGCCGCCCACTGCCCGTCCGAAAGGAGATCGAAAATTGATAGAGGCGGTGGAAGAATGCTTTTGTACAGCGATGGACGGAAATCAGGGGCAAATTTGGAATTAATGATATATGTACTGACATACCCATCTCAGTGGTGGGTATCTCTATATCCGACAGATAACAATGTGTGTGTATTAGATGGGTTTGTCCATACAAGGCTGTCATGTTCATACACGCATAACAAACATTACACAATTTTATAATACACGTCTGTTACCTATCTATACAAGCTTATCAAACGAGCCGTCGCAGACGACTACGCTGAGGTAAGCAACATTGAGCTTGTTAGGGGCAAAAAGGACATTGAATACGCTATTCTTCCTCGTAGTTTGTGAATTGAGCAATTCGCCCTTTCGTTTTTCACCCTCTGCATTTTGGAAGCTGGGATTACAAAATCAAATCTTCAGCGATTCGATTTGAGAATAGTGATCGGAAATTAACTCAGCCCAACGTATAGTTACTTCGATCAGATCACCGCAAAATCCTTAGCGTGATCAGATCACGGGAAGATGAGCTCTCAGCAGCTTTCAGGAGTAAGTTTTGCTATCAATGCGATGAGTGTAGATACGAATACTTTCTCTAGATATCTTGTGATATTCGTTTTTTCATATCTTAAGATCATCTGTGGTCGTTTTTCCGTTTATTGTTGGTGATTTTTTCTTTTTTCCTGATTTCGATTTAGGGATTCCACCCAGGTGGGTTTACAAAGCTGTGCAAGGGTTTGGCAGTGGTGCTAATAGGTGGTCACCTTGTGATTCAGATTTTGCCATCTGCTGTCTCTTATCTTGCCTAATCCCTGCCAAGTACCGATCTCTCTCTCCCTCGTGCTACTTTTCCCGCATGTTCTCCCATCAGTCATACATCTATGCGCGTGTGATGTTTTGGAATGAGTAGTTAGCATCGTATCTTGTTGTCTTGGAAATTTCATTAACATGCGGTCATTTCGTCCGTACTTATTGGCTGCTGTTTAAAGTGGGATATTGTCTTCCATTGATTGGGATAGTCAGTAGGATTATGTCTCATTTCGTTTGGATTATATTATGTCATGTTAGCATGTGGGAGATCACTTGAGGCTATAGACATAGAGTTGGAGCATTGATACGCTGTCGTAGTAGGTACTAAATAAAGATAAGGATAAATAAAGACATGCTTGATGATGTAAAAAATGAAATAGATGGAAACTTGGTGAGGATGGACTCCTCAGATGTAGTCAAGAACAAGATGCTAATAATATGATGCGCGATTTTTGCACATTATTTTGAACTTGGTTTTGACCAAATCGCACAATGTCTAACTTGTACTTGAAATGCATCCTTAATGGGCAACTAACCACTATGAGAACTGGCATAAGAAATAACAAGTGATGTGAAAGAATGCAGAAATTTCTGCAATGCTTACGTTTTCTTTTCCAAATATGTTTATCCAACTTGTTTGCGTTCATTATACTTATAGAACTTTCTTTTATATTGTACTACTGCTCTTAAACCCAAATTAAGATGGATTGTGATTTTACTTTTTCTACAGAACAATTCCTTTCGCTTGGAATCTCGTAACAGCTGGATACATTGAACAGTCAATACCTGGGGTATGTTTTTATTCGTCCTATTGTCCGTTGCTTTCGCTTTGTTCTTGCTCTCTGTTGTTCTGTTATCATTCTGAGCGTAATTGTTTTTTTGTTGTAGGTGATCATCAGCATTCTCGGTCTTCTTTTCATCGGCAAACTGCTTGAACCCATATGGGGTTCTAAGGAATTTCTGAAGTTCATCTTTGTTGTGAACCTCCTGACTTCGATTTGTGTTTTCGTCACTGCTATTTCGATGTACTACATTACAACGCAGGAAACATACCTGTAACTCTGTGCTATCCTTGCTTTAAAAATTGTAATCTACTTTAAGCCGTTTATGTCCTTAAAACATTTCATTCTTTTTATTCATTATAATCATGTCCGACTTATTAGTTTGTATTTCCTCTTCATTAACAAACTCTACGCTGAAAGTCTGGAAGAGGCCACATAGTTATTTTCGAAACATCTCTGACTGTTTATGGAATGCCCAAGTAGCAAGTCGTTTAAAGTGATCAATACTCTTCAAATTTCTGCTTCATTACCATCAGATATTGATTCAAACAACTTCCAATTTCTTTTGTGTTCTTGCAGCTATTTGCCTATATCAGGTTTCCAAGGGGTACTTTCTGGATTCTTGGTTGGTATCAAGCAAATAAGACCTGATCAGGAGCTATCACTGTTAAAGATTAAGGCAAAAGTATGGCTTCTCCTTTTGAACCTTCTTTTTTTTGTTGTTACGTTGCGATCGACAGCTAGCATAGCTACAACATTCTTATCGTCGTAACCATAGTTACCTAGTTCGCTACACCCCCCACCGATCTACGATCCGGATCGCACGTTCCAGTTCGTGGGTCAAAAACGATCCAAATCGGTGTGGTACGGTGATCCAAAACAGCATGGTACAGGGATCCAAAACACCTTGGTATAGGGATCCGAAACAACTTGGTACGGGGATCCAGACAACAGATTGGCCATTAAACACTCTGCAACACTTGACGGCGTTAATTTTGCACGAGTATTGGGGCTTCGATCATCATATTCATACAGATCAGACAAGCCCGGGAGACTTCGTGCTTAATCAGAAACGCAATTGAGCTAATTGTCGAATTGAAAGAAGAAAAAACGACGGAACTTTGCAGCTCACAAGTGATACTGTGCAAGAGCAGTTCGTGGTTAGGGATTAGTCCAGGCAAAGCCCTAGATTTAGAATACGGGCTTGGGTCCGATTTGGGCTTTTTAGTTCGTACTCTGGCACGAATTTCTCTCTCCTTTTAAATTGAATTTCTTTTAGAAAATATTTATAATATACTTGCATCTCTCTAAATTTTAGAAACTTCAAATTGGAAATTACCGTTTTGGATGAAGACAAGAATGATTCGTATGATGGTGCGAACATTGAGGTATAACTTGCTACGTATGACAATGAATTAAAGACTATTTCTAGTTACTAGTAAAATTATCTTTTTCTATATAAATTTATATATATATTTGAGGTACGTCGAACCGAATATAAAATTTTAGCGTACCGAAATTTGAAACACCGTACCATCTCTGTATACCCCCCTCGTACCGAGTTCCGGCAAAGTGCCGTTCCCCGTACCCGTACCGCGACCCGGATCGTACCGCGTTCCAGGTAACTATGGTCGTAACTGTTGCTTGCTTCAACTTTTTTCTGCAGTGGCTTCCTTCTCTTGCACTTCTTGTTTCGATCCTTGTAAGCTTCTTCACTAGTGATTCGGCATCATATCTTCCCACGTTAGTATTTGGCACGTATATAGGTTGGGTCTACCTCAGATACTGGCAAACAAGCCAGAGACAAAGCTTCGAGGAGATCCCAGTGATGAATTTGCCTTCGTTACTTTTTTCCCCGAATTTTTAAGGTGGTTCTGCGCATTAAATTTGAAACTACTGCCCCTTTTTTTAATATATTGTCTTTCTTTAAGCTCAAGCAATTGATTTTTGCCGGTTGTTACAGGCCAGTGATTGATCCCATTACTAGAATTTTTGGGAAAATGTTTTGTGGAAGAAGGTCCGAGTTGTCAGATGAGTCTAGGGGCCATACTCTTGGAGGAACTTCTCTGCCTGGCTCAGATCCCATCGAAGCATCTAGGAGAAGGTATATTTTCATGTGCTTGTCCTAAAATTCAAATGCCTTTCTAGTTTTCGGGTATTACTTAATAATTATTTCTGGTTTCTTGCCTCTCCCATGATGAGTTCCTCTGAATTTTAGTTGGTGACTGCAAATCATATCTTCCTTATTGTCTTTACATAAAATGTATGTAAGTTTGATTAAACCAACAACACATTTACTATAACTCATTAAAAGCTTAGCAAAGGGAGCCTTTCTGCATTGATATAATGGTTCAAAAATGATTTTAGTTGTATTTTATTTCTTACTGTGTAGCATTTAGATACTATGCAAGAAATATTAATGAACCTGCAGGGAAAGAGGGGCACGGGCGCTCGAAGAAAGATTGGCCGAGAGGTTGGCTGCTGCCCGGAAAACAGAGGATGCACAGACAGATGCTGCTGAAACGTGTAATAAGAACTTTGGAAACACAGTGATTATATGAAACCTCAACCTCGACGTATGACCGTGGCCCGTCTTTCAAGATTAACCTTAATTTTTTTTCTTTTCGTTTTGGTTTCTGTGTGTTGAATGTTATTATTAACCTCCTCAGCTTTTCTACTAAAAACTTGGCGTAAATACATTTCTTTCGAATTTTAATCTCTTCTGTTGTCCTGTTTTTGGTTGCCCTTTTGCATAGTCATGCGGATCAATCTACCACCATTGATTTCTTCATTATGACTCGACAATAATATACGTAGATAGCTAATTGTGCTGTTATTTGTATTCCTATTACATGGCTATTAAAAAAGAATAGCAAACCTGGGAAACAATGGCACTACAAGTTCCCTAATTGATGAGGATGCTAATCGTAAGAGGGATTTGCCACGCCTCTATTACAGAGTAAACAACTACTCTTAAAAGCTTAATGCGCTGACCAAAACACGTATATGAGTTGCAATTGCGACTTTACACATTAAAAATCTCTTCTACTCTCTTTTCGTGAAACCATTGCGCCATTGCCAAATCGTATAATATTTTAATCAGCTAGTCACTTCATTGAGAAATTTATTTTCCAATCCATCAGTTATTACCGCGATACTATATTATATGTGATCCATTTAGAACCCCTCCCAAAAAAAAAATACAAACACACAATAACAAACCAAAACCATCAATCAACAAACTTGAGCCGCCGCCGAACCACACTCCCTGCAACTCACCCACCGAACCACCGCAGCCCGCGGGCTCACCCCTCACATCCTCGTACTTCGCCCTAAGTCTATACCTCTCGGCCCGAGACCCAACCACCTGCCCTAAGATCGAAGCAGCTATGGTAAGAGCCATGGCCGACTTGGGCATGAGAACCGACTTCCTCAATAGGCCTATGAATGGACCGCTGCGTGGACCGCCACGAACCACGATGGCGAGAATTTCTCGGTGTGCTCCCTCCAAATCCCGAGGGGGACGTTGAGTGCCATTCCCAGCATGCCTATGACGAGGACTTTGTTCTCGAGGGGCTGAGGCCTTAGGTTCTTGGCGAAGGCCGTCTTTGAGATGGCGGCTCGAGCTATGACCACGGCCTGAGGGCACCTTAGCTTGACTCCCTTTGGGGGTTGGATGGCTTTGGCCACCAACGGTAGGACTTGGCCCACGGCTCGGTACGATTTGGCTATTGGGCAGTTTCCGTTTTGAAGCCATTCGTCTGTTGTTGCTGAGTGGTCTGAGCTGTTGCTTCTCTGAGAGAGGGGGGAAAAGATGGAAACTTAGACTTTAGTTTGGTTTTGAGGAAATTAGGGTAAGTATAGATAAGGAAAAAAAGTGCCGCATATGTTCATAAACTAAGGAAACTAATTTCTTTGCCAAATGGTGGGTGGGTGGGTGGGGGGGAAGAAATCCTCTCTCTACATTTTCTTTCCACGCTACTTTCTTCAAACCATGCACAACCTTAGGGGCTAATCAGATTGTGTGTGTGTGTGTGATTACATGTTTGGGAAACATGCAATTAGGTACGTGGTGTAACATTTCAGTTTCTTAGTTTCAAAGAAAGCTCAGACCGATATGAATGACATAAGAAGGTTGTAACAAAACTTGGGAACAATGTAATTGCATGTGTGTGTAAGAAAAACGCAAACATCTACACCTCAGGTAAATATAAATGACGAGTGAGGGTATTAGAACGCTGTGGGTGTGTGCTTGTGTTGGTGATTAAGTGAGGACGTAAGGAAAAGGCATATCAATGGCACTAATCAAGTTCATAAACTTGTATACCTTTGAAGATGATTCCTTTTTCGAGAAAGAATCCGATTTTTTCTTTGCGTTCTTCCACTTCTCGGAGAACGAGTCGAACCCGAAAGGTCCCCCTGCGCCGAACCCAGAGAGACTAATGGTGGCTGCTTTAGCAGCCAAGGGATTGAACGGAGCTGAATTTTGCATAAACATTGACTTTCCCGAGAGGGGAACGACGCCGTTCTTCCCATGGAAGAGCTTAAAAGCTGTGTCGAAATTCGGACCATCCTCAAATATGGGACCCTTTCTGTCTTTGGCCTGAAAGGTGATAAAACATTCGCAAGATTTCAGATTATTGAATCACTCTGAACATTTAATGGGATTGGGAAATAAGGCTACGAACAACATACAGGTGGAGGGAAAGCCATTGCAGTCAAGAAGGAGAAGTTAGTCGGCTCATTAATGTTCCGAAGAAACGGACACTTAAAAATGTTGTCGTTCGAAACCGAGGATTCCTCGTTCTTGCTGCACAAGCGAAAATCCATTTCGGCGAAATCGATCTGTGCATAAGAAAGGAAAGAATCAAATATGCATATTTCGAGTTTGTTGCGAGAAATAAGCACAGTGATTTAAGTATATCTTTGATCACAGACAAATCGATAGTTAGATGACTAACATCCACACATCTTATGCTTCGCAGACATTTCCAACGTAACAGGGCAAGAACAATATCCACGAAGCTGCAATAATACAGTTCCAAAATCCCAAGTCACGAAAAATATTTGTGCATACTATGCTTTCAATTTTCGATTCTTCCCATATGGAAACCCTACTTCGTTCCCAAAACGATCATGGAAGCTCGATGAGCATATTCCAATCAATTGCGGAACCATTTCGACATTTCTCAGCAGAAATTCATCAGAATTAGCGAAAAAAATCCGAATTAAGTAAAAAAAAATGGAATATCCATCACGAAAAAAAAAAAAAACCCCAGATTGAAATTCCATCAACAGATCAAATTACAAAACAAACCGAGCAGAGCTGAAAAAAAAATACCTAAAGAATTCCGACAGGTGGATGCTCGAGGAGATTGTATAATCGGAGAACAAAATTTTCAAGAGATTGAAACACAAAAAAAATAAATAAATAATAAGAGTAAGGTGAGACGAAGAGGGTTAGGTGCTTTTGGAGGCCACAAGCAAATGAGCAATGAAATAAATGTTTGACTGATCTAATCCATCCCTATTATTTATAGATAGATTGACATTATATATATTTCGTTGTGGGCCAGTGCTTTCAGCGAGCCTTTACAAGAAAATTTCTAACATATAACGTGTTGAATGACGTTAATGTCAATATTATACCATTTCGGTGTTGAAGTGAATATTATTATTGTCTTGGTCAACAATGTAAAGCTATTTTTTTACGTGAAATATTCAATAAAAAGGAAGCTAAGGCTAACATTAGATATTTGTGATACGAAAAATTTCTGAAGAAAGTTATGACTTGAAATTGTTTTAGCATATAATGTTGAATATATAAAGATAATCTATGTTATTTGGTTTGTTCAATCACAATATATAAAGATAATCTAATATAGAAAAAAGTTACTAAATAAACATCTATATACTCTATGTTATTTGGTTAGTTCAATCACAATATATAAGGATATCGGTTTGGCTCTGCTTTGATTGCGGTTTTATACCGGTTAATCCATTAGACTTCAAACCACTAAAATTTTCGATCCGATTTCGAAAACTCGATTTCAGAACCATGTTAATTCAAGTGATCCAAGAAGATATGTATTTAAGTTATAGCTACGGTTAGTACTGTCAAAACGGGCCGCAGGGCGGGCCGGGCCGGCCCATACCCGCCAAAGCCCGCCAGTGGCGGGCGGGCGCTGGTAAGCCCGCCTCCTGGCGGGCCTGGAAATTTAAGGCCCACCCGCCTGCGGGCGGGTAGCGGGCCTGGTGGGCTTAGCCCGCCAATTTCAAAAAAAAAAAATAAGAAAAAAAAATAAGAAATAGTAAGAGAAAATAATAAAAATATAAAAATAATATAAAAATAGTAAAAAATAAACAAAAATAAGAATTTAAGTTGGAAAAAATATCTAATTTTTATAAACTTTTTAAATTTTAATTTATTTATGTTATTAATTACCAGTTATAGCTAAAAAAATATAAAAATCATCATAATTTATTTATAAATCTTATATTTTAAAATAAAAGTATAATAACTAATTTTCCGGCGGGCTTGCCCGCGGCCCGCCACGCCAAAGCCCACGGCCCGCGCGGGCATGCCCGCTCAGGGCGGGCCTAAAAAATCAGAGCCCGCCCCGCCACTTTGGCGGGGAGGGGCGGCGGGCCCGTTTGACAGCTCTAGCTACGGTTAATAATCGGTTTCATGAAGGAAATACGACTGTGTTAGATTGGCGTATTTGAACAGAATCGGATGATTTTAAATTATGAATTTGAAAATCGTACTCCAAATCCAAATTCATTGTTTGGAAAATATTGTGATTTCGAAATTCGGATTTGAAAGTGAAGTTCTAACTCGACTTCTTAATGTATTCATAAAGTACAAAAGCAAAATTTAAAGAAAGTTCCCGAGCTGGCTTGCGAGTTTTCATTTTTCGAGCCGCGAGTAGCAGCTCGAGCCAGCTCATTTGCGTGCCCGTAACGAACTCGACCCCGCTTATCTCGACTCATCGTAATCCCCTAATTATTGTTATTACTATTTTTTATGTTATCTTTACTATTTATTGTTATTATTAGATTTGCCTATTGTTATATTATTTTTTATTATTTATTAAGAAAACTCATTATTGTTGTTTATTATTTAGTAATAGTCACTGAGATACAAACTTAAGGCACTAAACCTTAACGAGCTTTTGACGATACAATATTGGGAGATAGAGCTTGCGAGAAATGGCGAGAGCTGCTCTTCTTCAACTGCTTATTTCTCGATCTCGAAGGTCTCTCTCAGGTGAATTTGTTTTAGCTTCTCTGATTTTCCTCCTTTCTTTGAGCTGCGTTTTTTAATGGTTTATGAGATCGTTCAGCATGTAATTGGTCCAATCTTCGCCATTTGATTTGAAATGCCAGCTGAAATTCTTGAATCGGACAGTTTTTTCCAGTTAGTTTTCTGATGCTTGTTACGGTACGCCTATGTTTCTTCGATAGACGTTTATCGAATTGATTTGGTGTTTTGTCTCCCAAACTGATTGATGTATCCTCATCGACTTGTTAGTTCTAGACTGTCTCCTGCTCTATTTGATTGCTCATTCGATTGAACAAATTTGGTTTATACATTCCGCTGGGCAAAGATTATGCCACGTTAAGGAGTAAATGACAACAATCCCATTTTGTGCATGTGTGTCATGTGTAGGAACACCAGTGTTCGACATAATGCTCACAAAAGCAAAGGTAGCATGTCACGACATGATTCTTCTGTGTAAATGTTCCTTTGAATCAAAAACTTCTTTCCCACGATGAGATGGTCTGTAATGTAATCTGCTCACAGATTTCATGATTCGAAAACTTGTCCTTCAACGGTAGTCAGTCTACTGTTTTTACTTGTTGATATCCATAGAAATGTTCATTGCATCAGGTCATAATGCTCTCGCTAGGGCTCACACTTGGTCAAACTCACTCAAGACCGATGCCCGCCCAAGTCCTACCATGCGATTCACTGCTCCCCATAAGCGACTACTATCCCGAGCCTCAGCCCAAGTAACCGAGGACGACCACAAGCTAACCATCGGCCTCGTAAGGGAGGAGGAGACAACCTTAACAAAAACGAAGAAGAACAAGAAGAAGACCACGGAGTCGTCTACTACGGTCCCATATCGAACACCATCAAGAAAGTGAAGCTCCTCTCACTCTCCACCTGCTGCCTCTCGGTCTCGCTGGGGCCCGTCATTACATTCATGACTTCCCCAGACATGAACGTAATACTGAAAGGCGCAGTTGCTTCGACTGTGATATTCTTCAGCGCTTCTACAACAGCAGCCCTTCATTGGTTCGTAAGCCCTTACGTTCACAAGCTTAGGTGGCTGCCCGGTTCAGACAGCTTTGAGGTTGAGATGATGACCTGGATGGCCACTTACACGCCGAAGACTTTAAGGTTTGCTGATATTAGGCCGCCCGAGACTAATAGGCCATTCGTGTCGTTTAAGGCGAATGGTAAGTCTTACTTTGTTGACGCTGAGCATTGTCCTAACAAGGCCTTGCTGGCTAAGCTGACCCCTTCGAAGCAGGCCCGTGAGTCGCCTTTCAAGAACTTGTGAGGTTCTTTTCGTAGTTTTGTGTTGTTTCGGATCTTCGTTTTCGAAGACTCGTTTTATGCCTCGAGTTATATACGGTGGTTTTGCCCGTGGAGACGTTATATCATAAATTCGATATCGACGCTTGATTGTTTTGTCGAGCTTTTCGAACGAAGTTATTATACTCCTTTATGTTTTCTTTTCTTTTCTCACATATATATTTTAATGCAACGTCAAACTTTGTATATGTTATTTTTATCCCATAAGAAAGTGATGATAATGCAATTGCAAAACTTTATTTTACGTATCGATGTTATCTATAATATTTTGATTCCATAGGAAAGGGAGGGATGATAATGCAATGGGAAATTTTTATTTTTGTGATTAATCCAGCGTTTTGTACATATATTGGCATTGCAACGTGCCGTTCAACCTTCGAGATATATTTTGAAGATAAATAATTCTCTGAAGATAAGGTAAAATATATTATATTTGTGCTCGTCTCTAGAACAATCAAACATGAATTCAAACAAAGGCAGCTTCCATATCTAACCGAGGCTTCAATGTCCATGTTCGATTTGGATAGGATGCTACTAGAATATTATGTATGTCTAGAACGTGACAATTAGCACACATGTAACTTTTATATATTCCAATATAATTAATTAGAATAGCATTTGTGTTAACTAAAACTATTATGAAATGGGGGTTTAGTAATTATTTTTAAAAAAAAATCATTTACCTAATATTATCAATAAATAATGGTTCCCCAAGGACGGATAAAAATATAAACAAAGTGAAGTCAAAGGAAGGCAGCCAAAAAAACTAAATAACCGGCAAATGTGGGTCTCATTTCTAGAACTCACATGACATGTAAAAATCAACTCAATCTCCAAGTACTTAAACTTAGACTAACTAACTACAACTATTCTAAACTAGTTTAAGCTAAAGGTTCTTCACGGATGTAAATAACAGTACGAATCTGACATTGTATAACTGAGCCTACTCTTCTAGAAAACGACAGCACACCGTCATTTTTCTCTCATCAGTCTTTGCCTCTCAATTTATTAGCTCCGCAAGAAAAAGCCGTCACTTATTCGTTGGTCAAAATTATTACCAATAAATACACAAAACAAACACACATCATACTTCCTCAACAGAAAACTCGTCCAAATTATAAACTTTTCCCAGAGAAAAAAAAGGCCCACAATGCAAATGGAAGAATCACATTCAGGCGAATCCATCGACGATGAATCGACGTACGATACACTTTCTTTAAGCGACCTTCCATTGTACGGGAAGATAATAAGAATCACCATCTTCAAAGAGGTGAATATACTAATAAACAAGATTCATCAGAGAAAGAAGAAGAAGACTTCGAGTTTTTTTCCAGCCAAGAACTTACATCGGAGGACAACAACATAGTCTTCTGCGGTAAACTCATCCCATACCAATCGCCACAACTCATCCCAGGAAAAGAAGATATGAAATCTGCAAAGGGCCAAGAAAAGAAGAAGCAAAACCGTGGCCTATTCAAATGGAACTTCTTCACCTCAAAAAACAAGTGCCACTAATGTATTAGAATCAAAGAATGGAGACAAGAATAATAAAGCAGCCCCAATGAAGAAGGAGAGTGAAAAAGAACGCCATGTCTTTTCGGGTCATAATGTCTATATTGGCGCCATCTTCCTCGGGCAAGGCAAAGTGGTACTTGTTCTTGTTTGGGATTTCAAGCTTTAATATAGTAACATAGAATTGAGTGATATGAAGAGTAGGCTGCGAAGAAGCGTTCGAAGCCCGTCTCGAATATCGCCGACGTATGGATTCCAATTCCAAGACTACGAAGACGAAGTAGAAGGAGAAAGGGCATGCAAAGAGATGAGCAAAAGGTGGGGTTTGATCGAATTGCTAAAGACTATGAACTATGGTAGAAGTTAGCCAAGTACATTGTTTGTTAGATGAATGTATTGAGTTTTTGTTTTGTAATGATATTGGATGAAATATTAGGAGGATAATTTCAACATGGGCAACTCAGATTTGAAATGATACTTTAAAAACTTGCACAAAGCAGATTTTTGGAAGAAAATCCCAAGATGAATGATATGTAATGTAACATGGACACATACACATACTATGTGAGTTTGAACTAGAGTTGCTACTGTTGGGAATGTCAAATATTTAATTCCGGACCAGCGGTAGTTGTATTTGGATACGAGAAAATAAATTGGGATATTAATTAAGTCGAAATGACACCGAGAGACACCGAGATTTTTACGTGGTTCGACCATAACGCTCGTGTTATATCCAACTCGAGACCCTTTACTCACTCGAGTAATGTTTTTTGTACTCATTCTCCAATTACCTCACTAAAACTACACCCGCTCCATCCTTATCCGCCGGACTAGATTTCTCCCTTTTTATTTCGTTTTTTTTTCAATCTCATTTTCCCTCTAGCTCTCACTCCACCCTCTCTCTCATTACTCTTGGTTTTGGGGTGAGATCATAACTCCCGTAGCAAACCCATTATTTATAGGCAACACAGTAGCTAGAGTCCAAACTTTTTCCTCATTGCAGTCATCATAGGAGGAAATCTCATATTTTGCTTCTTCGTCAATGTTGAAAAGTCAACAATTCTCCTCCTTTTCAACACGTCTTCTTTAGAGAGCACTCCAACGAACCCGAGAATGAGAGTAACACATTCGTAAATAACACGAACGTCCATTGGCCTTCCTTGAAGCACCTGCACATAATCCGAATAAAGGATTCCTGTCCTACTCTACTTGATTCATTGTACGGTCAATTGATAAGTTAGGATTTTACGCTATTTTTGCAACCCGAAAAGGCATATTTTCGGCCGTTATTTATCCGGATAGACGTGGATATCCTACACTTACGTACATACTTTTTATTTTCAGATATCGGAGCAAAAAGAATCAAAGTCGAGCTATATGGACTACAATCATCACAAAATGGATTTGTGGGCCTGAGATTAATTTAAGCCCATTTCAACCTTAAGCCCGCAAGATATTCTAGAATCAATTGGTGGCATACATATTCCTAATACATGCATACACGTGCAATAATAGAAGAAGAAAAAACCATCTCACAATTGCCTAGATATGCGCTATAGAGGAGAAAAGTCAAACAGAGGAAAAGATGCTAGCTCAAGATTCGGACAAGCAAGGGATTGCGCGAGTAATTATCCGAAGAAATTGCTTTAAGTCGGTGGGCTTTATTTATATATAGAGAGAGCTTCGACGACTAAAGGGGGGACGACAGCGAAGCTTTGTGCAGCGAATAATAAAGAAGAAAGCAGAGAACAACGGCTGAGAATAATAAACGAAGAGCTGCGACAAAAGACGATCGACGCTTGCGAGGCGTTTCTTCCGTGAAAGGCGAAGTTTTATATTATTTCTATTATGTCTGAATTGAATATTTTGTGCTTTTATTTTATTAATATGTTAGCTTAAGTTTCTTGTGATTAAGGCCGTATTAGGCCGGATTTATGAATTCGTAGTAATGCTATTCGTATTTTATTTAAGGAAAAATTGAACTTAATAATCCCAACTATCCACATTCCACTACTATTAATCCCATCTATGAATTATTCCTTAAAAATCCCTACTATTGGGACATTTCCCTTAAAAACTCCCTACTATTTACAAGTCTTCCCCAATTGAACCGTGATGACCGGCAACCAGTTATTCAGGTAAAATATTAAAATATAATATTTTAATAACTATATACATATATATAATACAACATAAAATAATACAATATACCTAGGAAAAAGATAAATAAATTGACATCAATCTTAAAAGTTTAAAATAAAGATAAATTGAAAATATTATTAAATGTAATACATTAATTTTCTTTAAATTAAAAATAGTAATATAAAATAAAAAAATTAAATAAAAAATGAAATTTAATAAAATATTAATATAAAGTAACTCCACCACAACTCACCCACCATACCGTTAGTTAGTTTCCCTTCCTTCTGCACCTTCGCAAGTCATTTGCTGGGCTCGAACTGGGCTCGACTCATTTGTATCGAGCTCGACCAGATTCATAATTTTGAGATCGAACCCGATATTAAACAGCTAAACTCCAACTTGGCTCGCGAGTACGATTGCTTGTCGAGCTCGAGCCTATAAAAAAAATTAATACAAAAATATAAATCAATGGAGGAGTGCTTTATGGATTATTTATTTAATACGATATACACGACAAAAAGAAACAGTAAATGAAAAATATGTTGAAAGGAGAGTACTTTATGTATTTATCGTTATGATATTTTTGTCATTTTCGATATTTTTTGTTAAATAGTTTGTTGATTCCTTATTTTTATTTTTTACTGGTCTCAAATTTGATTTTTAGTTTCGAATTTACAAATGAATATTTTCTCTAAATATTGTATTTTGTAAACAATGTTTTTATTTCGATTATTTTTGTACCTTTTTCTAAATATTTTAATTTGATTTATTTTCTTGTATTTATTTATATTAATTAAATGTGATAGCAAGTCATCAGGTCATGGGATCGGTAAGAGAAGATAAGTTTATAGTTGGGATTTTTAAGAAATAATTCATATGTGGGATTAGTAATAGCTGATCGTGGATAGTTGGGATTATTAGATTCAAAATTTCCTTTATTTAATCGTACGAATTTAGTTACGTGTTCTATCACCATTTGCATGATTTTTGATTGGTTTATGAGACTGAAAAAGTGATTAGACCGGTTAGAATAATAAATATAGCACACCACGACGTAAAACCGACCCAGAGATGGAATTCGGTTTCGTCCGTGTGGTTTTCGAGACCTTAGGCGCCGAAAGCGTCTAAACTCGGGGAAATTCATAAAGCGGAAGGCATGGGAAGTGATTGCAGTCTTATAGAAATATAGAGATTGGTCAGTATCGCATAGGGTCGTTAGTTACGTGAATAACGGGTAGCGCATATATTAGGAATTTCTATCTTAACTAGTTTATATTGATTAAATAAATATTGATTGCATGAAAACGTAGAATTAATCCGTGCCGAGTATGTGCCTTGATCACGTTCGTCGTCGATTGTTTTATATCTCATTTATTTTATTTGCATCTATTTTATTATTTGCGATTTATCTCATTTGATTAAATCATCAAACAATAAAAATTCTCTTAGTCTAAATTAGAATTAGGTTTAACATCTTAGAATTAATCGAGCTGTCTTCGTGGATCGATACTCGGACTTCGTCCGTTTTACTACTTACACGATCTAGTACACTTGCTAGTATTTGAGCGTGTCACCAATCTTATGTGCAGCTCTGTCGAGTCGATTCTATTCGTCGATTCCGAAGAGGGACTTCGATGCAACATCTTCTCAGTAGGATTTTCCTTCTCACTATCGTCTTCTTTATACCACGCGCGCCATTTCGTGAACCCATCGAAGTCTGTGTATTATATACCATACTCACGTCTAGATGATACAAACCTTTGCACTCTTCTCCCTTTGATAGGACCATTTCGCCATGTGTGATTTCCAGACTCCTCCTGCTACGTAAACCCCACAGCTTTGGAATCTGACTGGCTCAAGAATATTAAATTCTACGCAACTTTGAGAGAACGTCCACCCAAAATGCGTACCGCTCCGTTAACCATTTTGATATTCACCATTTCAATTCCCAAAAAGAGCAGCGAAATCCATCGGCCCTGGACATAAAAAAACCGTTCGATTCAGAAATGAATCAAAATATCCACTTTGAGCAAACCCGAATCGTATATTCTTCTTCATGAGAACGAGCACTATCATTAGAGACTGTGAGAATGTCTCCAAGATAAACCGTGTGCTACCGTCGTTATGGAGTTTCCTAGCTGCCTGTCATTCTTTTTCCAAGTCAGATAATTCCTCCTGATGTGTCCGGGCTCACCACACTTATAGCATCACATGCCCTTCCGCCACCTGGATTTGGACCTGTTGTTATCCCCAATCCCCTGGTGTATCACCATTCTCTATGATTCACTCTGCGAATAACCAACACCCGGCTATCACCGAACTTCGACCGCCTTCTCTTTTCATGCTCCAAAAAAAGAGTCGACTCCACCATCCGCTGCCTTTATCGTCTTTTTTCGTACCAGATGATTGCGATCAAATTATCACCAAAATCAGGAAGAGAGGTAAGAAGTAAAAAAAATGTCTCACTTCTTCATTTCGACACATCTTGACCCAACATTTCCGTCATTTACTCCGACTCTTCCTAGTCTCCCATCAAAGTTTATCACCCAGCCCTGACAAATGAGCACATCCTTCACTTTTTTCTGCCACAGGTGAAACCTCCCGCACAAGCACATTGTCGCACTTTGCTGACATCCGTCGCTATTATCCTTGCAGAGATTAAACAACCCAGCCCAAGTAGTACTGATCACATAATTCCCAAAAGGCTAGCGACCTGCCTCACAGCACTATTGCCATAACTCCACAACTCCACTGCCGCACAAGCTCCGCCCGACACCGAGCATCCCATCAACGATAACCATCTTGTACCAGTATTTCTTCAGCACAAGGCACCACCTAGTTGAATCTCTCTCTGACATTGCTCCCCCAGACCAATGTTCCCTTCTGACATCTTTTCTGATGTGAAATATCAGACACGACTGCAATCACAGAGCATACTCAGAATGTCAACAGAGTTTGACTCTGATACCACTTGTTGAAAAAATGCCAAATATTTAATTCCGGGCCAGCGGTAGTTTATTTGAACTCCGCGACAATTTATTGGGATATTAATTAAAGCCGAAATGACACCGAGAGATACCGAGATTTTTACATGGTTCGGCCAATATCGCCTACCTCCACAGAGAAACAATAGTTTTATTATATTTGAGAATATTACAGCGTACAAAACAACACTCGTGTTATACCCAAACTCGAGATCCCTTGCTCACCCGAGTAATGTTTTTGTAATCACTCTCAAATTCAGTGAAACTACACCCGCTCTCATCCTTATCTGCTCAAACATTTCTCCCTTTTTTTTCCTTTTCTTTTTTCCATCTCATTTTCCCTCTAGCTCTCACCCTACCCTCTCTCTCGTTACTCTTGGTTTTGGGGTGAGATCATAACTCCCATAGCAAGCCTATATTTATAGGCAACACAAGTAGCTAGGGTCCAAACAAGCTTTCCTCATTGCATTCGCATAGGAGGAATCTCCTATTTGGCTTCTTCATCCTATGTTGAAAAGTCAACAGCTACTTTGCCGGGAGCACTTTTTATTATCAATTTGTTTAATTTCTAAGCCCAGCTGGGCTATAAATAATTGGGCCTATTTACAGCCAATAAAGTATTGGGCTTGACCCATTTAGAATTTAGTCGAAGTACATAAAATTCAGGGTTTTCACTATGAGAATACCACAGCTGTATTGCGTTAACGATCGATAAGCCGTGGAAGTTCTGTCTTAGCAAGAGAAATGGTACCTTTCATTTCCATGTCGTCGATTACGTGCTTCGAATTTTGTAGTTTGGTGATGTATTACTATGCGTTCTTCAAAATTTTCATGCTTGTATTGTTAATCATCCTTGAAGATGAGCTGAGAATGTCATGGATTTGCTAGCAGCTGAACCGTTAATTGCTAAAACACTGTGGATTACTTTGATTTATGTTGTTGTTTTGTTTCTCCGTTCTTCAAAGGAACGCAATCAAGCGATATGACCTTTTGCTGAGGTCTGTTCTGTCAAATTTCAAGTTGGACCCAATTCCAGCTTCGAAAATGGCACTTGAAAATCCATCTCACAGAATTCTTGGTTGATTGAGTGTATAAAGGCGATTGTGATGGTTGCATTTTCCTTTGAATGCTTTCACATATTTCCCCACCAGAAATTAGTTCTCTGGGTTTGATTCGCAAGGTGCCTTTTGTCGATTCGTCTCTTTTCGTGCGATTTTCATCTCAGCCTAAGCAAATCCACGAGATAAAGGACTTCCTTCTCACCGCACGAAGAAAGGATGCATGCTCGATAAAGATAAAGAGAAGCAAAGATGCTGTCAAGTTTAAGGTTCGATGCTCCAAATACCTCTACACACTCTGCGTTTTCGACTCTGAGAAGGCAGAGAAGTTGAGAAGCAGTCGCTCCCGCCAGGTATTATAGCCACAATTTCCTCTCTCACACACACACATTTATATGTATTTTTTAATTTTTCAATGCAATCACACTGCCAACTGTTATTACAGGTTGAGCATCCAGGACCTGTAAGGAAGGCCACTCAACTGAATGTTTCGGTGTGGATTGTTTTTTTTATTAATCGAGGCTATTTTCTAGTACGGTGTTGCTTCGAAACTACATTACTTTGCTCTTCTTTTGAGTTTGTATCTCCTTCTTCGACTTGCGAAACAGTTTTGTGATATGTAAACTGAACTGCTTGTGGTGATTATCTATTGAAACTTCGATTGTTCTGCTAAACCCTAAAAAAAATGCAAGAATTCAAATTAAATCAGTATAAAAAATCACAGTCAAATTGACAAACATTGCATTTCCCAACGGATGACCTAATATATCGGTGTATAGTTATTATCCATGGTAATTTTCCTGGCTTTTTAATTAAAATAATGGGATTTAAATGAAAAATTTATTAAGTAGGGTCGATTCGCTCAAAATTAATAAAATTGCGTAAAACGCGTTAAATGGCCGCGACGTCGCGCCCCATTAGGTGCGACGCCAGTTGAATCGGGCTCGATCGGGCTTACGCGGGCCGTTTTTGTGAAAAGATCGATTGGGCCGAAGGTCGGCCCAATAGACTGGTCGCGCGGCTAATAGACGCGTCGTCGTCCCTAATGACCGCGACGACGCGTTGAATAAAGCCGCGATGCCTCTTTTCTTCTTCATTTCTTCTCCTCTCCTCCCTTCGATTCCTCCGACGAAATTTCGGGCGATTGTTGCGCGCGTTTAACTGGTGATAGATCCGTTATTCCTCGTCATCGTCGATTAAGCTTCGTTTGGTATGAACTCCTAATTTGTTTAAATCGTGTTTTTGATGTTTCATTAGATTTCGTCGAATACTTGCGTTTATGTTTGTGTTTTGGTATAATTTATGCTCTATATATTATGGTTGCTTAGTATGTTGATTTAACACGTTAATTTTAGATAATTGTTCGATTTAAATTTTTCCCTAATTTAGAAACCTAATTTGAAATTAGGATTTCTAGGTTATTTGATTCGATTGTTAGTACATGAGTCAATCGTTTGTTTATTTTTATTTGTTGCGATATTGACTTTGAAAGCTAATTTAGGATGGATACGTACGAATATTACTGTCTGATCGACAGATCGCTTCTGATATTCCAGGATAGTCATCGTTGTAACGATGTACTATCCAATGCTGATGGTGCCCTCGACACGCCTTGACCGTTAGGGGTTTGGAGAGTGTCGTCTGGGGCAAGCTTTCACGACCGTGCGGTTGCACGGTCGTATTCTGGAGAGGTTGGATACTATGTCATTCTACGGCGTGTATAGTTGTGGATCTCAGAAGTTAGATCAACACTTGATCACGGCCCTCGTAGAGAGGTGGAGGAAGGAGACGCATACGTCCACTGCCTGTGGGTGAGGCCACCGTCACTCTTGAGGACGTCGGTGTGCTGTGGGGACTCCCCGTTGATGGTCACTCGGTCAGTGGTGTTATCCAGCACAGGACGCATGATCAGTGGCTCGATTACTTGAAGGAGCTGACTGGTTACAGACCTGCTGTGGGGGCGTACACCGGGACGAAGGTGTCGCTGAGGAAATTTTGCAGACTGGCTAGAAGCCAACGAGATCGATGGTCACAGCTCAGATTATGAGGTCGATCAGCGGGCACGTGCTTATGCCCTATTGCTCATGGGATCGGTTTGTGTTCCCTGACTCCAGCGGAAGCTCGACGTCCATGGACTTTACTCCGCTGCTCGAAGACATAGACGCCGTGCACACTTACAGTTGGGGCAGTGCCGTGCTGGCTTTCTTGTACAGAGAGCTTTGTACTTCGTGCCAGCGTCAGAAGATGAACATCGGTGGAGCTTTGCGGTTGCTACAGGTGCGTTCTTTTGTGTATTGAATTTTCTGAGGTATATACATATTAATTTAAAGTTTGTTTGTGTAGGTATGGGCATGGATTCGTATATTACCGTACAGCCCGTTATATCCGTCCCCGAGTGCGGATGATGTCCACCGAGGAAGATGGAATTCAGTTGCCCATGCCGCCACATGCTGCGAGGTAGTAGTAGTAAGGCGATGTTTATTAATTATTGCGTACTGCTATATTATGTTTATTAAAATATTTAATATATTTAAATTATTTTTCTTATAAAGTTTTATATTTTACTTATTTTTCTTAAAATATTTAATATTTTTTTCCTACAATATTTTAATATATTTTTGTTAAAATATTTATATTTAAAATATTTGTTTTTATTTTAATATATTTTAATAAAATATTTATATTTTTGTTTCATTTAAGGTGGAATGCGCTTTTCGATCATACGACATCGACGCACTTCGAATTTGCGTGCGATTCGTGAGTCGATCGATAGCATGTCGATGGAGTAGTTCGTCTGGGCATCCTACGACGATCAGGCACCAGAGATTACGGCGTTGACAGCCGACTCTGTGGCACAATTTCTTTAGGTCACTATCTTTGATTTCCTTGTTAAAGTTTGATACTACGTCACGTAAACAATAACGATGCACTTCGTTGGAGACCTATAAGCGTCGAGTTGTTACTACTGCGGACAGTAAACCTGCATTACAGTTCGTAGGTAACATGAAATAATTTTAGTAAAAAGAAAAAAAAATCAACAACTTGATTAATTTTTACCAACAAATACCTGGATGGCGATCTGAAATTAGGCATACCGATTGCCCCTCCAATACATGAACATTAAGCAAGTTCAAGAACCATCTCCAAGAATGTAAGCTTTCGGTTGTAACAATGGCAAAAGCAAGTGGAAAAATTTTCTGATTTGCATCGAGTGCACATGCAATCAACATTTTATACTTGTACTTCGAATACAAGTGCGTACCGTCGACACAGACCACTCTACGACAATGCTTGAAGCCATCAATGCAGGTTTGAATGTCCAAAATACATACCCGAATTTTTTCACTCCAGATATGTCTTGAAGATGCCACCACTTCACCACCGTTCCGAGGTTGTAACGTCGCAACGCTTTCATGAATATAGGAAGCTGTTGGATTGACGTTTCCCAAGTACCATAAACAATCTCTTTTGCTCTCTTGAGTCAATGCCATGCTTGAATGTACGGAATATCATACCCAAAAGTATCTTTTACGAGCTGTTGCACGTTTTTAGGTAAGTATTGAGGGTCATTCTTTTACCATTTGGATTAATATTCTCGCGATTTTCAGTTCGCGAAACATTACGATGTGTGCTGCCAACTCGTGCGTGAAGCATGTGTGCGGTCCTCCGCATCTCGTCACCTTCAAAAAAAAACTTTTCGGTTTGAAGACTGCTCGTAGTGTCCAGTTACAATCGTCGCTGTGATTGCATCTCACGCTCCATGCGGTCTGTTACTTTCGTCACGTGGTACTCACGTCTAACAACCTCAAATGGTAATCGTTAACAGCACATTTTAAATGTTCTTTGCTATTAAACGTCATACGTATGGTAAATGCGGATCGTCCGTGTCGTAAAAATCACCACCAGTTTCGTCAACTTCTGAGGAAGCCATTTGATAAGGTATTAAACGGCACCGATTGGTATAATGCTCTATTCTCTTCTGTCTCACTTGGCATTGGTTCATCGTCATTTTCATCATCGGCATCAGCGGGATCTGGAAAATCGTCTAGTACCCCACCCTCGGCGTCAGCTTCGGAGTCACTGACGTCACTATCTCGGACGGTGTCCATGAACGATCTCAGGTTGCGCCACCGTCGAACTAAGAGGACGCGACCCTGACCGAAAGTATATCTTCTTGAGGGGCAAACGAAATATTTGTCAATCCTTCAGTAACTGAAGTAATGTCAGGAGGAATTCATCGGCGCGGAATTAGTGTACTCATCAGGAGGATCTACGTTGCGATCGAACGACTGAACGATCTCAGTTGCCTCGACAAAGATCTCAATGTAATCGAGCTCGTTGTCGGGATCCAGAAGTATGCGAGATCGGCATCACTAGACACTAGTAGGAGATTATGATACAATCGTGAGTGTTGATGGTATTCGTTCTTCACACGAACGATTAAGAAGAAAGCATTGCTGTCGACGAAGTCATGTCGTACATCATACTAAGAAATTGATCGAAATTGGTATCCGCGACGAATTCGTCGATAACCGATGGGTTGAAGACTATACTGTATGGTGTTTGATTAGATTTCACCGACATAATAACAACTACTTGAATTTTTTTCTAGACCCATATTGGATATGTATGGAAATTTTATGATTAAATAATCGAAAATTGAGCGGCTTAAATAGGAAAATTCGTCGTGGGCATTGAGAGCGTCGTCGCTGCCATTGGATGCGAACTCGCGTCCATTAGGCGCGACGCCTAGTGGCCCAATAACTTTAGTGGGTTTAGTGGCGTCTTTAGTGGGTTTTAGTGGGCTTAGTGGTGGTCCGGGTCAATGTCGCATCCATTAAATGCGTCGTCGCGTCATTAAAAGCGACGCGGGCCAGCGCACGGGCCCAGCCGGGCCCCTCTTGGCTTTGTTTTGTGTGCCACGTCACCATCGCGTCTAATAGACGCGGCATTGCGCTTAATAGGGGCGTTTTGCCCTATTGTAATAATTTCGGTCCCATTTGCCCTATTTTATTGAATAGGTGTTCAAATAACCCTATTTTATTTAAAAAAAGCCAATTTTCCTTTCAGTCCCTTTCATGGTTTGAAATTCCTTTTGGATTACCCTTCAAAATATTTTTTCCTGTTCATTACCAGTTTGAATAATTTCTTCCTTTTCAGTACCTAAAATGGTGTTTTCAACATTGAAAAAAGACTGAAGATACCATGTCTAGCATCACAAATGCTAAACAATTATTTCGGATGAGTTATACCAACAAACATTATATACTAATTGAATTTGCTATTGTACTAGAAATTGCAGAAGTTATACCATTTGTTTCTGCTATTAACCGATAATAACGTTATTTTCGTTTTATACCAATATTGGACATTATATCAATTGCTTCTGCTATTATACCAAAATTTGTAGAAATCTTACCATCTTTTTTTGTTATTATACCGAAAATACGTTATTCGAATTTTATACTACAAATTATACATTATACCAACATCTATTATACCTATTATAGCTAATGATAACAACAAAATAATGTAAATATTTGGACATTATACCACTGTTTGCAATTATAATGTAATTGAAGACCATAACAATTGTTATCATTATTATACCAACTGTGGTCCCTAGTTCAATTTGTTGGTATAATAATACTAACAGTTTGTATAATTGGGACAACAGTTGAAATAATTCAGTTTTATTTATAATAAAATGTATTTACATTATTTTGTTGGTATAATCAGCGACTACTATTGGTATTAATAATCAAAACAGTTTATCATGTTCAGTTTTGATTTGAAAAAGATTTTCTTCAGTTTACCGTTTGGGTATTTATCACACAATTTCTCGCAGATAAATACTGACACAATTTCTCGCGAGATAAATACTGAACAAGAAGAAATCTTTATATGGATACTAATGAATTTTAAACTCTTAAAGGGCCCGATGGGGAATTTCCGGTGTTCTGCATTGGTCATGGATTTAAGACATTTCCTTCGTGCTTCGATTGGACAAATTGTATTCGTGGGGGTGTGAAATAAAATCATATTCGATTGAATGTGGATGAAAAAAACGTCTGATAGTCACGTGACCAAGGGATTAATTATTGATTCCCACTTGAATTCTAGTCGTTCTTTCTGTCTTTCTTTCTTTCTTTCTTTTTTTTTTGTGGACTTGTCATTCAATAGCTGAACAACATTAGGTTTAGATTTGCTTCAAAACTCAGTTTCGTGGAAATGCAGGGGTGGGGACGATAATCACATGTCAAGTAGGTTATATGGAAAATTGGACTCGTACCAAAGCTAATGTTATTTAACATTTGTTTCAGAATGAATTCAATTTAAAGTTGACATTACGATGGGATATATATTTCGACAACATTTTCGTTACAGTTGTAATTATATTTACATTTTACATATGTGTTGGGGTGCGGACTGCGGTGTCAAGTACTATATCCTATATGGGATTTGATAAAAAAGAAATGTTAGTGAAATGGGCCGGCGGTGCGGGCGGTCTGGCCCACCGTTTGGCGGGCCTAAGAAAAGCTGGCCCGCCCGCCCTTGGCGGGCGCGGGCTTAACGCTTTAATTAAAATAAATAAAAAAATCAGAATAAAATTTAAAAATAAAATAAAAATATATATTTAATTCAACATTTTTAATAGTAATTAATTTATTTATTTTGTAACTTTATAATTACCAACCTACCTGAAAAATTGCAGCCCACCCCACCATTTTGGTGGTCCCGGGCGGGCCGGCACACGGGCCGGGCGGGCCATTCTGAAGCTCTAGTTACTCAATCTATGGTTGAAAACTTTTCTGCATTGGACTGACTGGATTTTTGTCTTCCCTCCTTCCCAACACATGCATGCTCTGATGCCCTTTATATATCATAAGGTTTAATTTACATACACTAGTAATTCAGCACGTTCAATGTATAACTAATAATAAAAAAAAAGTATGTACGGTATCTACAACAATAATATGATAATAAAAAGTCGTCTGATTAAACTTTCTCTGATAAAAATATGTTAACATGTTGATTTTTGTGGTAAATAGAATTTAATATATATTAATACAGATTTCCACTACAAGTTTTTCCCATTTCTTAGGTTGTTTAATTAGTAATTAAGATATAATTCGGGCAATATAAAAAAAGAAATCTGCGTGAATGATTATTATTGTGTTCTCCAGAACTGGTATGGTATGCTAGGATATTGGAATTATTAAACTGGATTATAGGGTATCTGCCAGAAGTTTATGAAATTAGTCTTAGTGATGTCATTCATAATCTTCCAGTAATTTAATAAAATTAAAAAACTTATATGTATTGTTCAAAATTCCAATGGTCGAGAAAATTTGTGGACGACCATCATGTAAATATATATAAATTCTACTTGGAAATAAAACAAACATATAAATCATAACCCTTTTTTTTCCTCTCTTTCATGAATTACATACATCACTAAGACTAATTTCTTTAACTTTCTGACAGATACACTATAGTCCAGTGTAATTAATTACTATTTCCTAGCAGACAATTCCAATTCTGAACACCACAATAATAAATCTCAATCACGCAGATTTCCTGTTTTAATTTTACACGATTATATTATGTCTTTATTACTATTAACAAACCTAGAATGGGAAAAACTTGTGTGGAAATCTGTAGTAATATACGTTAAATACTAATGTAAATGGTTAAAAAACTTAACCAACATATATAAATAATGTCCCATAAGGTTTTTCATTTTTCGTACTTCTTCTTTTGCCAAATATTATGATGGGCAATTCGACGGTCTTCTTGGTCGAAGCTGCCCTTTTGCTCTCATTCATCTTACCTGCACATTTTAGAACATTGGAGAGGTAATCTAACTAACCTATTATTTTTTATTTTATTTTATTATTTTTGTTTTTGCCTTTCAAGAGTTATGTATTGTCAACGTCCTTACACTCACTAACTTTGTCTGAATCAAATTTGAACCTCAAATTCTGAAGACGGATCCCATTTTTCAGCATGGCTAATTTATCCTAATTCGCGTTTATCTCTAATGTTCACACAGACGAAGAAAGTCGAGGAGTTGTGAAGTTTTTACATGTCTTATGGTATAAGCTTATGTTCCTTTTCCTGCAGTGGAATGCTTCAATTCAAGAACATGATGAGCCTCAAGCTTCTCATGTCAAATTGCTCTTAGAAGATCAACAAGTAACCAATACTAATTATTTAACCCTCGAGTTTGTCATTAAAAAAACATACATTATTAAATATTTATTTATTTATTGGGAAGGTGGTGATGTGTAATGGGATTGTCCAAGTGACAGTGGCAATCCCAG
>JAPQWV010002292.1:0-59370 GCA_027422505.1 Craterostigma plantagineum | reverse complement strand
AGGCGACTATAGGAACCTAAATACACCATCGAGGGGCCCGTGCAAAGGCAGATCTAATGGCTATGAACAACACAGGGCATTCCCAACGACCTCTATAGACAGATAGACAGCCTCCCAACGGCTAAGGGGATGTGGGATGAACTGCATAGGATGATGCAAAGGACTGAAGTTGGCATCAAGGCCAAAAAGGCGAATATTCTCACTGCTTATGACTCCTTCAAAAGCAAAGCCGGATGAAAGTCTCTACGAGGCATAGCAAAGATACCTCACTCTTCTCAATGAGATGAGGAAGATAGAAATCTCGAAGACAAACATGGAGACAAATATCAGATTTCTATCATCTCTGCCCTCGGACTGGAAAAAAGATATCCACTCAACTTAGACAAAACAAAAATTTGGAGGAGTTGGATATCCATCAGTATTTGATAATCTCGCCCAACACGAGGAAGATGTTTGCGAGACTCTGAGAGAGCAGAAGGGTGGACAAAGCCTCACAAAGAGAAGATCGTGAAGCCTCCCTCATCATCCGAGTCAGAAGAAGATTCAGAATCACGAGCCAAACATGAAAGCACTGGGGAAGCAGTTGGCTTTAATCGAAAGATGATGAGCAAAAAATACTTCAAGAAAAAGTCCTCATCCTCGGCCAACCGACTTCGGACCTCAAGCACTAAGAATAAGGAACATGCACCAGAGAGCTCCGAAGTCAAGAACACTAAAGAGCCCAACAAGTGCTTCAACTGTGGAAGCCTGGTCATTTTGCCCAAGGATGCACCCTTCCCAAGAAAAGAGATGTGAATTACTACTCCAAGAAGCTTCAACTCACGAAGCAGAAGGAAGCAGGAGTAGCCCTCATGGCAGAGTAGGACCACTGGCTCGAAGACACATCTAGTTCTGGAGAAGAGAATCTTGCCCTCATGGCACGCCTTGATAAAGACATTGATGCCGAACATCCAATCAGATGGACGAAGATGGCGCATCCACCTCATCACAAGAGGTAGACACTTCTTCCACATATTGACCACGTTTGAGCAGAAAAGTATTAAGGAAGTGGAGGATAGACTTTCTAGTTCTCAGTAGAAGATAAATAGTCTCGAGTCGGAACTTAGACGCTCTAGTGCTAAAATAGAAGAACTTACTAAGAGCCTACATTCTAGAGAGACTAGTCAACCTCAAATAGGATAGTATAGCAAAAGATTAAGGAGTTAGAAGATATGCTAGCAAATAACTACAATAGCTTGGTTAGGAATCTCAATGAGAAAGCCCCCCTAAATTGTAGGATACCGAAGCTACCACTAAGATCACCAACTTAGAAGCTCGATTAGAAATATTCTAATACTAAGGTTAGTGAGCTTAGTAAAGATCTAGATGCCTGTCAAGCGGCTAAAATTCCGGTAGAAAATAACTATGCTCTCTTAGGCGAGGAACGTAAGAAGTTATATGCGAAAATTAAGAAATTACATGATCTTACGCGTAGGGGACAATCTGAACAGACGATATTTCTAAACCAGCCCACGGATATAGAGTTCTATGTAGCACCCGGATTCCCCGTAAGTCTTTAGGGCCATAAATTAGCGAAAATATGATTTTGTGCTTCACGTGCATACATTACATGTTCTATGTGACTTACGCGCATTCATTGGTCGATTATGCGACCGCACGATGTCATGAATTTTGGGTACATGATTATGAGCTTACGTGGTTTTACACGAATTTTATGCACATTAAATACTGTGATCGCGTGATACCTAATTTACTAGGAATGTTCGGAAATATAGAACAAGGGAGGTTAGGATAATAAAACTGATTGGAATAGAAATCTGGGCTATGATGATAATTAGGCCAGGTTTAAAATCAAACATGGGCTCAAGATAAAATAAGCACTTGGATAAATTAGTCCAAAGCTTTATGAGAATTCATAAAATAACAAAGCCCAAGAGGAATCTAAATTTTGGCCCAATTCATTTGAGATAAACTTTGGTGACAAGAATTCCTTTAATTATGGGATATTTTCGTCACTAAGTGTCCCATCAACCATACCCATCGATTGAATCACGTTCTTCCTAAACCTTTCAACTCCATAAGCTCACGTGAGGAGAAACCATTGAAGTTCCACCCGCACAAGAATAAGAAAGAGCATAGACAAATTTAGGAGAGAAGAAAGGAGAGTCAGGGCGAAAGTCACGCAAGGTTGGGAATAGGTATAACTCCTCATTACAACCATGTTTCATTCATGTTTCCACGTGTTCTAGAAAAATTGGGCACAAAAGCTGTAAAAATTAGGAGAATACGAGTTTGGGGGTTTTTGAAGATTTTTAGAATCCGAAGAATCACGTTTTAAGGAGCTTGAACTTTAGTAGGTATAACTTTCGTATCATGAACTATGTGTCTTAACCTAAGTGGTAGTGAGCCGTAAGGATTTTTAGCATGAGAATTAAGCTGATAGAGTCCGAAGTATTAGAGTATTCCTTCCCCACTCTAATCTTCGTTGTTAAGTCCATATTACCATGGTTAGGACGTTAAAGTATGAAATGAGATTAGGCCCGTGTTAGTAGTAAGTTCGACATTAAAATGTTTCCTCGAGCCTAGCCGAACTTGGAAGTAATCCTTGGGTAGCATGGAATGTCTTAACAATGAAGGAAATTATTTGAAGGATTCAGACGACACTTGAACATGACAAAATAGGTATCTAACCTGGTAAATTGAGCGAATGAAAGACCCTAAGAAATCGGGCGATTTGAAGCTCACAAGACACTCGGCGAAACCAGGCTTTAACTAGACAAATCGGGCGATTTCATTTGATGAAGATTTCGGCGATTTCAATTAGCAAACACCTAAAATCGGGCGATCGTATGATGACGTAAGAATGCGGCGAATTGAAGAAATTTACACTACGCAAATCGGGCGAATTAGGTTCCTAAGAAGTCGGGCGATTCCACACATACAAAGCTTTAAATCGGGCGAAACCAGGCTGCCATGCAAGCTAAATCGGGCGAAATGGAGATTAAATCGGTGAGGTGAAAATGACGTCAACATACGGCGATTTCTAAATCGGGCGAAAACCCTTGGATCGATCAGAAGCGATTTTTACTATGCATGGATCGAGCTGACGTCAGGATGATGAAAGCACGCGGCGAAACCCTCCTCACACATGCACATCGGGCGATTTCCTTCCCACGTTCCAATTTCGGGCAAAAGCTAAATCGTCTAGCCCTTTATCGAACGATTCTAACCAAGTCTATAAATCGGGTGACTTGCATGCTTAGAAATCGGCCGAAATTTAGTTAATTAAAACACAAATCGGGCGACATGCATAACGGGAAATCGGGCACATTGCATGAATGAGAAATCGGATGAATCCATGCTAGGTTAAATCGGGCGAATACAATTCCAATCTCTAACTTTCGCCGAGCTCTTTATGATAGGAATTTCAATGCTCTAACTTAGAAACCAATTGACTTAGGAAATGTAATAAGGCAAACGTACGACTTGAAGTCTAGGAAATTAACACAAGCTTAAACAATTAGTATCCCGACGAATAAGAGGGGGATAGCAAAGTACTAACTTATTAACCCTTCTTATTTAAAAGGTTGCACATTGGGAGCGAACGGGGAGAATACTAATTACGCTCGGACGACAGGTAAGTAGAAGTCCAACTACGACACACAACTTGTTTTACGTGCCTAATTTGCGTGACTATGTGCTTACGTGGTTTCATGAAGTAGTAAATTGATTGAAGTATTTAAATGTGGTAAGTCTACGTTGCATTTACCTGCATCTGCATATGCATAGTCACGTGCACACACGAACTCGGAGGGAGGGTCGTGGGATTGAGTGTGCATAATGATGTGTCGCTTGTACGCGACGAGGACTTGCCGATGTGGGCAAGGGCGTCGACTCGTATTGAGTCAGGGGCTGTCTACTATGCTACCAGGGCGGCGTTTTTAGCGTCGTCGTACTATTATTTTAGATATGTATATTGATATCCTATGGATAGGATTTGGGCATGGCCCGTGGCGGTAAGGTGCGACCTGGAGGGTGCGACCTGAGGGTGTAAGCGACACAGGGTGGAACCCTGGTGTAGGCGACCTCAGCGTGGGCTACCAGCGTGAGCGACCGCCGGACAGTCGGGGACGACGGGATTATATGGCGACCTAGGGGAACGATGTGCATCCTAGGGTTCGGCCATCCGGCGTGGACCGCTGTCGTGTTGTCCCTGGGGGACATGAGCTCTTGTGGTGCATAGTGAGATTAGCCGAGGGCCCTGAGTGACATTAGTCTGAGTACGTCGGTACGGATGTTATATGCATCGGCGCGGTTTGCCTTTGCGAGTGTTATATGCATCGGCGTGGATTGCCTTTGCGAGGGTTATAGGCATAGGCGCGGATTGCCGATGCGGGGGGAGTGACACGTGCATACATGCATGATTTCTGCTTACTGAGCCTCGGTGGCTCATTCCTTACGTTGTGTGTTGTAGGCACCGGCGATCACGGTATGTGACCGCGTCTTGAAGGCAAGGCCAACCTTTTGGAGCTTCGTGCTGCTTTGGGGGTGGACGTGTGTGTGTGGATGACGACCTGTGAGGCCGGGCGCATAGGAGCTTTTGCTATGCCGACACACCTTCGCCGTTGTAGTTAGGACCATGTCTGCAACCTAATGGTCGACATGCATTCTTTTGTCTTGTATAGAACGATATTCCATTCCATAAATGAAAAAAAAAATGAAAAATTTGTACGCATTTTCGGTGCACTTCTTTATTTGCAAATTCGCTAGGGCACGTAGAAATGCGCTAGGTTAGGCGGTTAGGAAGACGGGTCGTCACAGGGTGGTATCAGAGCTTCGGTCACAGGTTCTGTAGACTGTCCACACACACACACCCAAAAGAGCGGAAGCGGCCTTGCAAGTAAGTGTTAAGTCTATGTGAACTTCTATGTTGTATAATTTACTGGCCATAGGACAATCAGGATAGGGTGTGAAGATGGTAAGAACGAGAGGTGAGTCGAGTGGTGGCGACGACCAGAACAGGGGAAACACGGCCCCTTCCGACAATCGGGATGCAACGATTTTCCAACTGACGGAACTAGTCCGCCAGCAGTCGGCGCAGATTCAACAGCTTATACAGCAGAATACTGCTAATGCTGGGTCAACTCAGGCGGAAAGGACTGAGGTGGTGGGAGAACGATTCCGAAGGTTGAACCCACCGACCTTCGAGGACACAGCTGACTCGACAGCGGCTGAAGACTGGTTAAGGACTCTCGAGAGCATGTTCGTCTATAGCAGGGTTCCGGAGGCGGAGAAAGCCTTCTGTGCTGCGTTCCTACTACGAGGGAGCGCAGGACACTGGTGGGACACCATCATGGTGTTGGGAGAACCCCGCTACGATGAGCTGGGAAAGATTTAAGGAGTTGTTCAGGGGCAAGTATCTCACCGCCCCTATTCGAGCACAGCGCCTGAATGAATCATCAATCTCAGGCAGGGGCCCATGACGGTGGCCGAATACATAAGGAAGTTTGAGCAGCTGTCCAGGTTCGCTGCTCACATGATCAGCACGGAAGCTCTAAAGGTCGAACGCTTCCTGGAAGGATTGAAGCCTGAGCTCTACAGGGATGTGAGCATGGCGGGAATTCAGGGAGCGACTTACTCTCAAGTAGCAGAGAGAGCTATGGTCGCTGAACAGGCGGAAGCCAGGATCTTAAAGGCACAAGAGGCCAAGCGCAAGTTCGCGCAAATGCAAGGAGCGCAATGGAGCGGAGGAGACCAGAAACGGCAGTTCGTGCCTAAAGGGGCAAGAAGAAATTCCAGAACAGGCCTCCTCAACAGCCTCAGGGGACGATGAACCGACCTCCAAATCCAAACCAGAACCAGGGAGCAGTGCAGGGCCCATATTGCCAGAGGTGTGGGAAAAGACACATTGGGAACTGCAACATGCAAGTCAACACCTGCTTTAGATGTGGGAAGCCGGGCCACTTTGTGAGACAGTGCCCGGAGGGTGCTTCGGGAAATCAGACCGGGAGTCAGGCAGGACCTCAAATGGTGCCAGCTCGGGTGTACACCATCACATCCAAGGAAGCAGAGAACAATCCGGAGGTGGTAGCAGGTACCCTACTAGTCCACCAAACTCCCACGCGCATTCTAGTAGATTTTGGGGCGACCCACTCGTTTGCGTCCGTGAAGTATGTGATGAAACTCGGGGTAGCGCCTGAGCGAGTAGACTACGAGTATAGCGTAGCAATTCCAAGCGGGGCACCAACTAGGACTAGCCAAATGCTAAGAAATTGCCCGGTCCTAGTCGGTAATAGGGAATTACCTGTAGATCTGATCGTCATCCCGATGGACGACTATGAGGTGATCCTCGGGATGGACTGGCTCTCAAAGTACGGAGCAGTGATAGACTGTAACCGTAAAGTAGTTACGTTTAGTTTAGAAGGGAAGAACCTTTCACCTTCAGGGGAATAATGAAACGGAGAGGCACTCCGAAGATATCAGCCTTAAAAGCTCAGCGATTAGTCAATTCCGGATGCGAGGCATACCTGGTATTCGCACTGAAGGCGGATGAGAATACCCCCACGAAACTCGAAGACGTACCCGTGATTAAGGAGTTCACGGACGTATTTCCAGAAGATCTGCCGGGACTACCCCCAGACAGAGATATTGAGTTTACGATTGACTTGGTGCCGGGAGCAGCACCAATGTCTAAAGCACCATATCGATTAGCGCCAACCGAACTGAAGGAGTTGAAGGAACAAATATATGAACTCCTACAGAAAGGATTCATTCAGACCAGCTTTTCTCCCTGGGGAGCGCCAGTCCTGTTCGTACGAAAGAAGGATGGCTCGATGAGACTGTGCATAGATTACAGGGAGCTTAACAAGCTGACGATCAAAAATAAATATCCACTACCCCGAATAGACGACCTCTTCGACCAATTACAAGGCGCCACAGTATTTTCTAAGATCGACTTGAGGTCGGGTTACCATCAACTGAAAATCCGCAAGGAAGACATTCCCAAAACGGCGTTCAGTACCAGATACGGGCACTTTGAATTTTTAGTTATGCCCTTTGGACTGACGAACGCACCGGCGGCCTTCATGGACCTAATGAACCGGGTGTTCGAAGCCTATCTAGACAAGTTTGTAATTGTATTCATAGATGACATCCTCATCTACTCCAAGACAAAGGAAGAGCACGAACTACATCTACGAGTAGTGCTAGGAGTATTGAGGGAGAAGCAGCTCTATGCAAAGTTCAAAAAGTGTGAATTCTGGCTGGACCAAGTAGCATTCTTGGGGCACATCGTCTCGGGAGCAGGAATCTCGGTGGACCCGAGCAAAATCGAAGCAATTAATGATTGGCCACAGCCGACCAACGTAACGGAAGTACGGAGCTTCCTAGGCTTAGCAGGCTACTATAGGAAATTCATCAAGGATTTCTCTAGAATCGCCTCTACGCTGACAAGGTTGACTAAAAAGAACACGCCTTTTCTATGGAACGAGGAGTGTGAACGAAGCTTCCAAGAACTGAAAAAGCGGCTTACTACAGCCCCAGTGCTGACGATACCCACGGGAACAGGAGGGTTCTCTTTGTATAGCGACGCCTCGAAGAAAGGGTTAGGATGCTTACTGATGCAGAATGGTAACGTGGTGGCTTACGCCTCACGACAACTAAAGGAATACGAAAAGAACTATCCTACACACGACTTGGAGCTTGCGGCGGTAGTCTTCGCTCTCAAGATTTGGAGACACTATTTGTATGGAGAGAGATGCGAAATTTACACCGATCACAAGAGTTTAAAGTATTTCTTCACCCAGAAGGAACTCAATATGAGGCAGAGAAGATGGCTGGAGCTAGTGAAAGACTACGATTGTGTGATCAACTACCACCCAGGAAAGGCGAACGTGGTAGCTGATGCTCTAAGCCGGAAATCAGTAAGCGCGGAACTTCAACGACTTGACTTGGAGATTGTACCATTGGGAGAAGTCGAGGTGAAATTAGCATCCCTAACTCTGCAACCAACGCTACTGGAGCAGATCAAAAAGGCACAGGAAAACGACGAGTTTTACCTGAAGACGCAAACCGAGCAACCAACGACGGACTTCGTATTTCGGGACGACGGAAGCTTATACTACAAGAGTAGATTGTACGTTCCGAACGACGCGGATCTTAGACGAGTCATAATGACGGAAGCACATACCACGCCATATTCGGTACACCCAGGAGCTACGAAGCTACATAGGGATCTAAAGACTAACTACTGGTGGCCGGGGATGAAAAAGGACGTAGCGACGTTCGTGAGCCAATGCCTCACCTGCCAGCAAATTAAGGCAGAACATCAGCGACCGGCAGGGACGCTGCAACCTCTGCCCATTCCGGAGTGGAAGTGGGACAATGTAACGATGGATTTCGTGAGCGGATTGCCGAGGAACGCGAAAGGACACGATGCAATTTGGCTAATTGTAGATCGACTTACGAAATCTGCCCATTTTCTGCCGATAAGTACAACGTTTACCATGGAGCGGTATGCAGAATTGTACATCCAAGAGATAGTAAGACTCCATGGGGCACCCATAACGATAGTTTCAGACCGCGATTAACGGTTTCTATCTAAATTCTGGACAAGTTTACAAAAGGCCATGGGGACGAAATTGGCATTTAGTACAGCATATCACGGACGGCCAATCCGAGCGGACGATCCAAACGCTGGAAGATATGTTACGAGCCTGTGTACTTGACTTCAAAGGCAACTGGAGCAAGTACCTTCCACTTGTAGAATTTTCGTACAACAACGGTTACCAAGCTACAATTGGAATGGCTCCTTATGAAGCTTTGTACGGACGGAAGTGCAGATCCCCAGTGCATTGGAACGAAGTGGGTGAACGGGCGATGTTAGGCCCCGATATGATACGGGAAATGACGGAAATTATCACGATGATCCGAGAAAGAATGCGCACGGCGCAGAGTAGACAGAAGAGTTATGCGGATCGGAGACGTAGACCGCTAGAATTCGAGGTGAATGATTAGGTCTTTGTGAAAGTGTCACCGATGAAAGGAGTCAAAAGGTTCGGAAAGAAGGGAAAACTAAGTCCGAGATACATCGGTCCCTTCAAGATAATAAAGAGAGTTGGTGAAGTGGCATACCAACTAGAACTACCAGCATCGTTGTCGCAAGTACACGATGTATTCCATGTTTCCACATTGCGGAAGTATATCGCTGACCCAAGCCACGTGTTGATAAACGACTCACTGCACCAGCATTTGAAACCAGACCTGAGCTATGAAGAAATTCCAGTGGAAATCTTGATGCATGAGACGAAGAGGCTTAGGAACAAAGAGATTCCTCTAGTAAAAGTTCTGTGGCGGAATCAGTCAGTAGAGGAAGCCACATGGGAACGCGAGGAGGAGAGAAAAACCCGCTATCCTGAATTGTTCCGAACGGGCTGATTTCGGGGGCGAAATCCTCCTTAAGGGGGGGAGGATGTAGCACCCGGATTCCCCGTAAGTCTTTAGGGCCAATAAATTAGCGAAAATATGATTTTGTGCTTCACGTGCATACATTACATGTTCTATGTGACTTACGCGCATTTCATTGGTCGATTATGCGACCGCACGATGTCATGAATTTTGGGTACATGATTATGAGCTTACGCGGTTTTACACGAATTTTATGCACATTAAATACGTGATCGTGTGATACCTAATTTACTAGGAATGTTCGGAAATATAGAACAAGGGAGGTTAGGATAATAAAACTGATTGGAATAGAAATCTGGGCTATGATGATAATTAGGCCAGGTTTAAAATCAAACATGGGCTCAAGATAAAATAAGCACTTGGATAAATTAGTCCAAAGCTTTATGAGAATTTATAAAATAACAAAGCCCAAGAGGAATCTAAATTTTGGCCCAATTCATTTGAGATAAACTTTGGTGACAAGAATTCCTTTAATTATGGGATATTTTCGTCACTAAGTGTCCCATCACCATACCCATCGATTGAATCATGTTCTTCCTAAACCTTTCAACTCCATAAGCTCACGTGAGGAGAAACCATTGACGTTCCACCCGCACAAGAATAAGAAAGAGCATAGACAAATTTAGGAGAGAAGAAAGGAGAAGTCAGGGCGAAAGTCACGCAAGGTTGGGAATAGGTATAACTCCTCATTACAACCATGTTTTCATTCATGTTTCCACGTGTTCTAGAAAAATTGGGCACAAAAGCTGTAAAAATTAGGAGAATACGAGTTTGGGGGTTTTGAAGATTTTTAGAATCCGAAGAATCACGTTTTAAGGAGCTTGAACTTTAGTAGGTATAACTTTCGTATCATGAATTATGTGTCTTAACCTAAGTGGTAGTGAGCCGTAAGGATTTTTAGCATGAGAATTAAGCTGATAGAGTCCGAAGTATTAGGAGTATTCCTTCCCCACTCTAATCTTCGTGTTAAGTCCATATTACCATGGTTAGGACGTTAAAGTATGAAAATGAGATTAGGCCCGTGTTAGTAGTAAGTTCGACATTAAAATGTTTCCTCGAGCCTAGCCGAACTTGGAAGTAATCCTTGGGTAGCATGGAATGTCTTAACAATGAAGGAAATTATTTGAAGGATTCGGACGACACTTGAACATGACAAAATAGGTATCTAACCTGGTAAATTGAGCGAATGAAAGACCCTAAGAAATGGGCGATTTGAAGCTCACAAGACACCCGGCGAAACCCAGGCTTTAACTAGACAAATCGGGCGATTCATTTGATGAAGATTTCGGCGATTTCAATTAGCAAACACCTAAAATCGGGCGATCGTATGATGACGTAAGAATGCGGCGAATTGAAGAAATTTACACTATGCAAATCGGGCGAATTAGGTTCCTAAGAAGTCGGGCGATTCCACACATACAAGCTTCAAATCGGGCGAAACCAGGCTGCCATGCAAGCTAAATCGGCGAAATGGAGATTAAATCGGTGAGGTGAAAATGACGTCAACATACGGCGATTTCTGAATCGGGCGAAACCCTTGGATCGATCAGAAGCGATTTTTACTATGCATGGAATCGAGCTGACGTCAGGATGATGAAAGCACGCGGCGAAACCCTCCTCACACATGCACATCGGGCGATTTCCTTCCCACGTTCCAATTTCGGGCAAAAGCTAAATCGTCTAGCCCTTTATCGAACGATTCTAACCAAGTCTATAAATCGGGTGACTTGCATGCTTAGAAATCGGCCGAAATTTAGTTAATTAAAACACAAATCGGGCGACATGCATAACGGGAAATCGGGCACATTGCATGAATGAGAAATCAGATGAATCCATGCTAGGTTAAATCGGGCGAATACAATTCCAATCTCTAACTTTCGCCGAGCTCTTTATGATAGGAATTTCGATGCTCTAACTTAGAAACCAATTGACTTAGGAAATGTAATAAGGCAAACCGTACGACTTGAAGTCTAGGAAATTAACACAAGCTTAAACAATTAGTATCCCGACGAATTAGAGGGGGATAGCAGTGTACTAACTTATTAACCCTTCTTATTTAAAAGGTTGCACATTGGGAGCGAACGGGGAGAATACTAATTACGCTCGGACGACAGGTAAGTAGAAGTCCAACTACGACACACACTTGTTTTACGTGCCTAATTTGCGTGACTATGTGCTTACGTGGTTTCATGAAGTAGTAAATTGATTGAAGTATTTAAATGTGGTAAGTCTACGTTGCATTTACCTGCATCTGCATATGCATACTCACGTGCACACACGAACTCGTGAGGGAGGGTCGTGGGATTGAGTGTGCGTAATGATGTGTCGCTTGTACGCGACGAGGACTTGCCGATGTGGGCAAGGGCGTCGACTCGTAGTTGAGTCAGGGGCTGTCTACTATGCTACCAGGGCGGCGTTTTAGCGTCGTCGTACTATTATTTTAGATATGTATATTGATATCCTATGGATAGGATTTGGGCATGGCCCGTGGCGGTAAGGTGCGACCTGAAGGGTGCGACCTGAGGGTGTAAGCGACACAGGGTGGAACCCTGGTGTAGGCGACCTCAGCGTGGGCTACCAGCGTGAGCGACCGCCGGACAGTCGGGGACGACCGGGATTATATGGCGACCTAGGGGAACGATATGCATCCTAGGGTTCGGCCATCCGGCGTGGACCGCTGTCGTGTTGTCCCTGGGGACGTGAGCTCTTGTGGTGCATAGTGAGATTAGCCGAGGGCCCTGAGTGACATTAGTCTGAGTACGTCGGTACGGATGTTATATGCATCGGCGCGGTTTGCCTTTGCGAGTGTTATATGCATCGGCGTGGATTGCCTTTGCGAGGGTTATAGGCATAGGCGCGGATTGCCGATGCGGGGGAGTGACACGTGCATACATGCATGATTTCTGCTTACTGAGCCTCGGTGGCTCATTCCTTACGTTGTGTGTTGTAGGCACCGGCGATCACGGTATGTGACCGCGTCTTGAAGGCAAGGCCAACTTTTGGAGCTTCGTGCTGCTTTGGGGGTGGACGTGTGTGTGTGGATGACGACCTATGAGGCCGGACGCATAGGAGCTTTTGCTGTGCCGACACACCTTCGCCGTTGTAGTTAGACCATGTCTGCAACCTAATGGTCGACATGCATTCTTTTGTCTTGTATAGAACGATATTCCATTCCATAAATGAAAAAAAATGAAAAATTTGTACGCATTTTTCGGTGCACTTCTTTATTTGCAAATTCGCTAGGCACGTAGAAATGCGCTAGGTTAGGCGGTTAGGAAGACGGGTCGTCACATTCTATAATCAAATAGAAGGCATAGGTTTCACTAAAGGAAATATATTAAGCACATGGGTTTAGGAGTAACCTCTCTTAGGGATTTTACTAAAACAACTGAACAAAGTACTTTAGACTCATCCATGAGAAGAGCCTCACATGGGCCTGAAATCCCCTTTGACTACACGAAACTGAATGAAAGAGACAGAAATATGAAACATTCTTTAACACCTGTATGTGATTTAGTTCAAGTTCTACCTCCTGAATCTCAAACACACTATGAGGAAGTCAAAGACGTTCATTATAAAAATCCCTCTACAAACCTCCTATAATCAAACAGATAGAGGAGTCTCAAGCAAAACTAGATAAAGAAAGAGAGAATTTCGAAGCTGAAAAGAAATCGTTCTTAAAAGAGATGGAAAATCTCAAAGCTTCCTCATCCTCCCAAACTACCTCTCATGCTATTATGAAAAGCGTGAAAATTGAAAAATCAACTTCGAAAGATAAAAAGTGCATCAAGGAAAGCAGTTAGCTCTCATAGGACAAATGATGAGCAAGAAGTACTTCAAGAAGAAGTCTTCAACCTCAGCCAACCGACTTCGGACTACAAGCTCTAAAACAAAGGACATGCACCAGAGAGCTCCGATGTCAAGAATCCGAATGAAGCTAACAAATGCTTCAACTGTGGCAAGACAGGTCACTTCACCAGAGAGTGCACTCTTTCGAATAAAAGAGACGCCACCTACTACTCCAGAAAGCTCCAATTGACAAAACAGAAAGAAGCTGGAGTAGCTCTCATGGCCGAACAGGACCAATGGCTCGAGGACACGTCGAGTTCTGAAGAAGAGAATTTAGCTCTCATGGCCGAACAGGACCAATGGCTCGAGGACACGTCGAGTTCTGAAGAAGAGAATTTAGCTCTCATGGCCGTCTCGACAACGAATCAGACGCCGGGACATCTAATCGTACGGACGACGACAACGCATCCACTTCGTCACAAGAGGTAGTCTCTTCTTCTACATTATTGACCATGTTAGATTCATATAAAAAACAACATGCTAACATGAAACGTGAGCAGAAAAGTATTAAGGAAGTAGAGGATAAAGTTGCGAGATCACAGGAGAAGATAAATAGTCTCGAATTAGAACTTAGGAGCTTTAGTGAAAAAATAGATGAACTTACTAAGAGCCTCTATTCTAGAGAGACTAGTCAACCTCAACTAGGACAACAGAGCGAAAAGATTAAGGAATTAGAAGATAGGCTAACAAATAACTATAATTGTTTGGTTAGAAATCTCAGTGAGAAAGCCATTTTAAATTGTTGGATAACCGAAGCTACCTCTAAGATCACTAGCTTAGAAGCTTAATTAAAAACATCAAATGCTAAGATTAGTGAGCTTAGTAAGGATTTAGACGCCTGTCAAACCGCTAAACTAACCGTGGAAAATAATTATGCTCTCCTAGGTGAGGAACGCAAGAAAACTATATGCCAAAGTAAAGAAATTAGACGATATAGTTACGCGTAGGGGACAATCCGAACAGACGATATTTTTGAACAAGCCCAAGGATATAGAGTTCTATAATCCTATAGAAGGCATAGGTTTCACTAACCCGATATTTTACAAAAGAAAGAAATATACGATGTTAAACACATGGGCTTACGAATAACCTCTCTTAGAAATTTTACTGAATCGTCATATGAAAATACTTTCGATTCATCCATTAGACAAGGTCCACATGGTCCAGAAATCCCCTTTGACTAGAATGAACTAAATGAAAGGGACAAAAATAGGAAAGAAACTCTAACACCTTCTGCAATTTAGTTCAAGTTCTACCTCCTGACTCTCAAACACACCACGAGGAACTTAAAGCCGTTAATTATAAAAATTCTCTCTACAAACCCCCTATCATAAAACAGATAGAGGAGTCACAGGCAAAGTTAGAAAAAGAACGAGAGAATTTCGAACCTGAAAAGAAAAAATTCTTTAAGGAGATGGAAAAAGCTCAAGGCTTCCTCGTCCTCCCAAACTACCTCTCACGATATTACAAAAAGCGTGAAAAATGAAAAATCGCCTTTGAAAGAAAAAAATTGTAAAAATAATTCTGTTAATAGTGCTATGACTAATTTTACTTTACATACGTCTACAGGGAGTGCAGCGTCAGCACTAAAAACAAAGGCGAGAGTGTCTAGCAATAAGATAAAGAAGGAGCCATTAGATTTAAATGTTTCTGAGCATGCTACTCCGTCTGTTACAGTAAAAGACACTCATAGAAATAAAAGAGCTATTTCCACATTTAAGATAGTTGCTTCTACTTGTTCACTTCAGCCGATCACCTTTAGAAGCACCAACTTCGAAATAGGCTCTACGACAAAAATTAATCATTCTGAAACAAATGCCACTAGGAAGACTCGTAGGAAACAAGATCCATCCATAAAGAAAGCTTATAGTGCTGTACATGCTTGTACTCACTAAGGTATCCCATAGAGATTAAATCCCCCAAACACCTTAGGAGATTACATTAAGAAAAGATTTTTTCATCAATCAAACCTAACAAAGCATTTGTACGAGCTGAAATTAACCTTCCCTGCAAGGTTCAACCCAAATGGGTTCCTAAATCTCCGCCTAGGTCGACAAAAGCCGAAAAGGCCAAGTCACCTAAAGAGGTTAAACCCAAACCCACTTCTCCGAAAGTGGCTCGGGTTATTAAAACTCCCCAAAGTAATATTTTAGGAACCATATCAGAACCAAAAAATTCTGCTAACCTGAGAGGACCCATGTTTAAATGGGTACCTAAAGCTCTCTAACCTGTTTTTACTGATCCATCATGTGTGGTACCTTGACTCGGGTTGCTCCACACACATGACAGGAAATCAAAGACTGCTGAGCAACTACAAAGAGCAGCCAAACGGAAAAGTCAGATTTGGGAACAACGATTCAGCCCCGATTCTAGGACTTGAGGATATCATTCTGAAGAATCTGATTATAAAAGATGTCTCATACGTCGAAGGCCTCCGCCATAACTTGTTCCGATAGGCCAATTCTGTGACAAATGCTTACAGGTGGTCTTCATGCTGACCGGTGCAGATTTTCGGACAGTCAGGACACAGAACTCCTCTATGGACTTCGGAAATCAAATCTTACACGATTAACCTGACGTTCGTGCGGCCCTCGAGAGTTGTATGCCTCATATCTCAGATTGATTAACAGAGGAACAACTTATGGCATCAACGACTGTCTCATCTGAATATGAAAGCTCTCCAACGTCTTTCTACGAAAAAGTTGGTTCATGGTCTGCCAACTATACTACTACAAAGGGATCATCAGTGTTCGGCATGCCAATTAGGAAAAATGAAGCGAGCATCCCATCACATCAAGCAACTTGCGTCTACATCTCGATCACTGGAACTAATCCACATGGATCTCTGTGGGCCGATGCAGACTCAAAGCATAAATGGTAGAAAGTACATGCTAGTGATCGTCGATGACTACTCTCGCTACACTTGGACAAAGTTCCTCCGAACCAAAGATGAGACCGGGGACTTGATCATTAACTTTGTGAACACTACTCAAAATCTGCTGCAACAGACTATCCAAGTCATTCGAACAGACAATGGAACTGAGTTCAAGAACAGACGTCTCAGTGAATTTTATCAGAAAATTGTGATAAGCCAACAATTCTCAGCCGCAAAAACACCTCAACAAAATGGGGTCGTTGAAAGGAAAAATCGAACCATCGTGGAAGCAGCTCGGACAATGCTGATTCATTCCGGACATCCACACTGAAGCAGTTAATACCGCTTGTTTTACTCAAAACAGGACGGTGGTTCACAAAAGGTTCAACAAGACTCCGTACGAGATTGTGAGAGTACCCAATATCTCTTTCTTTAAAGTCTTCGAGTGCAAGTGCTTTGTGGCGAACGACCGAGAGCAACGTGCCATGTTCGACCCTAAAGCATTCGAAGCGACTTTCGTCGGGTATTCTTCAACCTCGAAAGCGTACCGAGTATATATCAAGTCCAACCCCACAATCAAAGAAAGCTACAACATCACTTTCCAGGAAGTGGCAGATATGGCTTCTGGTCAAGACAGTCCAGGACCCGTGCTTAACCCGACGGCTCCTGCACACCTCAGTTCGGGACCCGTATCCAACCAGATAGCTTCTGAATACAACAATTCAGAACCTGTTTTCACTGGTGTGTTGGCACAAAACCATCAGAAGATGGCAACAACTTTGAAATCAACGTCAGAAGAAGCATTAAGACTCGCATTAGACGATCTGGACTCTCTCTTCGAGCCTGTATATCGGTAATATACACCTATAGTGGATTCTCCACCTAATGAGACCGATGTACCTAGTACTTCTCACGTCCCTACCTCACCCAATTCAGAATTGCCACAGAATAACAAAGAACCCACATTGGTTACAGAGGAAGAATTATCAGAGACGATCGTTCCAAGTGCAGAAGTGGAACTTCCTCAAAACAATTGAACAATCGGAGATCATTAGAAATCTACAACCACAACTGGCTGACATATCTTCCACAGCCCTGCCGCATGAGCACAAGTGGACTAGTTCCTATCCGGTTGATCAAATAATTAGCGATCTTTCGAGCAGAGTAAGGACACGTCGTCAGCTCAGTCTTTTCAGCTGCTTCTTAAGCCAAAATGAGCCTACTAAAGTAGCAGACGCACTACGAGACCCGGATTGGATAATTGCGATGCAAGAATAAATTCATCAATTCGAACGTCTTCAAGTGTGGACCTTAGTACCCCGTCCACATGGGGAAAACAATAATCGAACCAAATGGGTATTCAAAAATAAGAAGAATGAAGATGGTGAAGTGATCCGGAACAAAACAAGGCTAGTTGCGAAGGGCTACAATCAATAGGGAGGCATCGACTACGACGAGACATAGCTCCTGTTGCCCGAATCGAAGCTATCCGCCTTCTCCTGGCTTATGCAGCTCACAAAGACTTCAAAGTATATCAGATGGATGTTGAGACCGCCTTTCTCAACGGCGTGTTAAAAGAAGAAGTTTACGTCGCTCAGCCGGAAGACTTCATTGATCAAGAAAATCCCGATCACGTCTATCGATTGGACAGAGCTCTCTATGGACTAAAACAAGCCCCACGTGCTTGGTACGATGTCTTGAGTGATTTCCTCGTGAAGTCTGGATTCATACGAGGAACGATAGACAGAACCCTCTTCATCAAATGGCAAGACAAAGATCTAATGGTCGTTCAAGTATACGTCGACGATATCATCTTCGGATCAACTAATCGGCGGCCTTGCACGAAGTTTGGGGGATCTTATGAAAAATAAGTTCGAGATGAGTCACATGGGAGAGATGCAGTTCTTCATAGGACTACAAGTAAGGCAACTCGAAGATGGGATTTTCATCAGTCAGATAAAATACATCAAGGATATTCTGAAGAAATTCCATCAAGATCAGAGCAAGCCTCTTAGCACTCCTATGTCACCATAGTTGGATGCCGATCCCGCTGGAAAGCCGGTCGACATCACACTATATCGAAGTTATCATTGGATATGTTCTTTAGCTCACATAGAGCCGGCCAGACATCATGTTTGCCACTTGCTTATGTGCCCGTTTTCAAGCCGATCAAAAGAATCCCATATGCTCGCGATCAAAAGGATTCTGCGTTACCTTAAGGGCACTTTTTAAATAATGAAATATCATATTTCATATGCGTTGAATTTTAAATTGCACGTTTGGACATGAAATATCATATTTCATATGCGTTGAATTGACTAAATGCGAATTTATTTTATTCTCGCACATTCTAAATGTAATTTTCAATTGCATTGGTACTGAATTGTCTAAATGCGATAAGTGTTTCTCCATCGCTCTTACGCTCACACAATACCTCTAGTACATGTTTTTGGGGACCATGGTTATGTGCTTACTAGGCAAAATTGTGTGTTCTATGCTCGTGAATGGAGAGATTTCATATGCTTGCATAGTTAGTCAATTTTTGCATTATTTGAGGGGGCGCACATATAAAGTTCGTGCATTAGCTCCAAATATTCTTGACGTTTTTCTCTAAGCGTTTCAGATTGCTACAAACAAGATTACGGAGCAAGACGTCGACACTACAAGGAAGGGGGCTAGTCACAAGACCAAATATTAGATGCCTAAAATAATTGTTGATTAACTCCATTATTTCTAACGTCCCCTTTCTAAGTGGTACAGATTTTTTGATCTCTACCAGGGAGCTAGACGTTACTACACGGAAAATACAGGGAGTCAATGCATTTATTTACTTCTAAGGGGAAGCCTTACAATGTGATTTACTCGAAATAGGGGTTAATCTGAAAATTTTAGAAGTACTTACTATCGAGAAACTAGATAGAAGACTTAATTCAAGATTATAAGTTTCTCGATCGTAAACAGTGTTGAGAACAATTGCTGATTAACCGCGATAATTTGCGATCGAAAAATTTGAATTGAGAAGCAATTTTCGAATCAAAAATTTCTCGAGCGCAAATAGTAATGGGCCTGATCCATTTAATCACAAAACGTCAAATCGAAAAAACCAACATTGATCTGCAGCGAATTAATAAAAGTTCACTTTCTTCTCCAAAATCTTTCGATTTTAACACCAAACTGTCTGTTTAGGTAGAAAAGAGATTCTTTTAACATTTGCGTGTGGTTTACCTTCATTAGCATCTGCTTTTTTTGAAGTTTTTTCGCATGTTTAGACTTAGATTTTCGACTGTTCTTCAAAACTGAGAAATCGTATACTGTTTTATAGTGATTTAGGCTTGATTATGAGTGTCACCTGAGATTAATGCCTGCACTTAACATAGTTTCGATGTTCTTGACGAAACCGTAGAATAAATCTTCGGAAAATCTGCATCTTCGACTAAGATTTGAGTTTCAATAAAACTGGGTTTTTTTAAATATTTTAAGGTATCGAAGAACTTTGTCGATCGCAAACAGTCTTAATTGAATTCCGATTTAATTGAGATACTGTTTGTATCGAATTAGTTTTTCAATCGATAAAATTCTGATTTAGTCGCTAAGATAAGAAGATTTTGACCGAAAAAATTATTTACCATTGAGAAATCTAATTAGGATTTTGTAAGCGAAAAATTTAAGCACTAAATAGACAATTTAGATCCAAATTTTTTCGAGCGTAAAACTTACTATCGCAAAATAGAATTTTCGATTTAATTTCAATTTGATCGCAAAATTTAGCAGCGAAAAAATTAATTTCTCAACGCTTAATTTTTCGATCGTAAAATTCGCCGCTTAGACTTGATTGATCGAAAAATTTCTCGACAATTGACTTAGTCTTTCGTTGACTAATTTTGTCGATAGACATATTCCAGCGAAAAATTTCTTAAAATCGAAAATCACATACTGCTCGACAAATTTCAAATCGAGAATTTTATTCAATCGAAGAAAATTTCTAGACAGTAAATTTACCTGAGAAATAATTTCTCGATCGTAAATTTACACAGAATTTTTCAAGAGAAAAATTGACCGACTACAGTCTCGATTTCAACTTCAATACGTAGGAAATTTTTCCAAGTCCTTTACTCTGTAGCGAACATTGGTGAATAAAATTTTCTCGATCGAAAAATCGAACTGAGTCATTACAATTGAAATCAATGCATAAGAATCATTTTCAAAATCAATTTTATCGAGCGAAAAATTTCTCGGCATGAACAGTGACAATTTTTTTCGATTAAACACTTAGCAAAATTTCGAATTATCTTTCACGCGATATATATTTCATTCGAAATACATTCATGCCATTACGATTTTCAAAATTGAGCATACACTATGCATTTGATACGATTTCAATTCAAATTAATCGAACATGCTATTACTTGCAATATACTATAGTTTGACGAAATTTATTCATATTCGACTGAAAATAAAATTGAAACTAATAAACATTTATATATCTTAGTGTTTCAGATGGATCGCTACCCAGAATACAACCACATCTACGATCACAACCTTTATCTAAAGCTTCACGATACGAACTTTCAGCTCGATCTGAGCACGTTTAGGTGTCCAGACGAGATCATCGTATCGATCCTACAAGGCCACCCTCTCTGGCATGCGTTAACGGCCACCGCATCAGTGCCGATGGTATATCTCCAGCAGTTCTGGGGCTGCATACAAGGAGAAGTGGACAATGGAGTCTTCAGATTCTCAACAAGGATAGGGACGCGGCATATCAGCATGGACAAGAACTAGTTCGGCATGGTACTGGACTTGCCCCACAGCAATAATTACGACCCGCTCCCGTCGGATGCTGAGATGATTCAAGACTTCCTGCACATGGGATACCAACCGCCGCTCACAAGATTAGCTCCTTTTCTCTTATTCCCTAGAGAGGTTTCAGAGATTATCGATTTGAAGAAGTTCATGGTTATGGAATTCGACCCAAGGCCGTGCTTCTCTTCCCGTTGTCTCGATATAAGACCGGATTATCGTTGGAGAAGTTCCCTTCTAGGCGCTCCTCTTTCCAGCCGTTCTGAGGAGTGTACGAGATTATCTATGGAGAAGTTCACAGCAAGATTCATGCCTCTGTCTTAAATGTTTTGAGAGTGTCATAGTTGAGAAGGCAGGTTCTTTTGATCTGTTTGTTGTACGTTGAGCATTCCCCGTGTGCGTTTTTTTCTTTTGTCATCGTTTTTTTTCCGTCTAGTTATTCTCCCCCTCCTTTTCTTGATTGAATATCCCGTCCAAATCATTAAATCGTCGGTTGAAGGCATAAAGAGTTTTCAATTGAAGAAAAGGAATTTGGAGAAAGCTCAAAATTGATGAATAAAGGTAATCTTAAAGGAATGAAAATTTAGATTTGCCAAGTGAGGAATTTCCTAAGTGCCCTAATGATTTTCGGAACGATCTGTTACACTGCAAGTATGAGGCCGAGAATCACAAGTTAAAGACAAGCAATTAATGTGTGACTCACTCAAGAAAAGATCCGAAGAGTGTAATAAAAAGGCTAAAATCCTCACTTATATGAAGTGGTTTTGTGTCTTAGTGGAACAAACTCAATACCTAGAGACACAAGATTGCGACTTAGACTGACAAATTTTAAGCAAGCAATCAGTCTCATGTCAGTGAATTCTATTAGTGAAGTAGATCGAGCATCCTAAAGATATCGTCATACTCCTAATATTATACTTACTTTAAATGAAACATTTCACGCAAGATATAACATTTGTTAAGTATAGAAACACAAAGCATAGAATACGTGAAAGCACATAGGATCACATCATGCACAAATCACGAAGGTTCAACATGCCTAATTTTCCGACAAGGAATTGGAACGTTTTTCATCCAAAGCCTTGGTGAAAATGTCGGCTATTTGATGTTCCGTGTTCACAAAATACATGTCAATCGTGCCTTTTCTACGTGATCTTTGATGAAGTGATATCGTATATCTATATGTTTTGTGCGTGAGTGGTGAACAGGATTACATGTAATCGCAATGGCACTTTGGCTATCGTTATAAATGGGTATATTTTTTAGATTGTACACATAATCGTGAAGCTGAGTCCGCAACAGCTGGCAGCCGCGATGTATTCAACCTCGGCCGTGTATGTTGAGATGCAGTTCTGCTTTTTGGATGACCAGCAGACTAGTTTTTCGCCTAAAAATTGAGCGCCACCGGATTTGCTTTCTTGTCCATTCAGCAACCTGCGTAGTCAGCGTCAGTATAGCCAATTAATTTGAAATTTCTTCCTTTAGGATACCATAGTCTAAGTGGAGGTGCCCTTAAGGTAACACAGAATTCGCTTCACCGCAAGCATGTGGGATTCTTTGGGATCGGCTTGAAAATGGGCACATAGACATGTGGCAAACATGATGTCTGGCCGGCTTGAGGTGAGATAAGGAAGAGAGCCGATGATGCCACGATATAATGTAATGTCGACCGCTTTTCCTGTGGGATCGGCATCCAACTTGCAGCTTGTGGACATGGGAGTACTGAGTGGCTAACTCTGATCTTGATGGATTTTTGTTCAAGATGTCCTTGATGTATTTAGTTTGATTGATGAATATCCCATCATCGAGCTATCTTACTTGAAGTCCTAAGAAGAACTGCATCTCTCCCATGTGACTCCTTTCAAATTTGCTCTTCATCAATTCTCCAAATTTCTTGCATAGCCGTGGATTTGTTGATCCGAATATGCTGTTGTCTACATAGACATGGACGACCATCAAATCTTTGTCTTGCCATTTTATGAAGAGGGTCGTATCAATCTTTCCTCGGATAGAGCAAATTTCACTAGGAAATTGGTCAATACCTCATACCAAGCGCGTGGAGCTTGTTTCTGTCCGTAGAGAGCTTTAGACGTGATCGGGATGTTTTTTGATCAATGAAGCCTTCTGGCTGAGCGACGTAGACTTCCTCTTTTAGTACGCCATTGGGAAAGGCGGTCTTTACATCCGTTTAGTAGACTTGAAGTCTTTATGAGCCGCATAAGCCAAAAATAGTCAAATGGCTTCGATTCGGGCAACAGGAGCATATGTCTCGTCGTTGTCAATTCCTTCATGTTGGTTATAGCCCTTCGCAACCAATCTAGCTTTGTTCCTAATCACTTCGCCATCTTCATTCTTTTTATTTTTAAATAACCATTTCGTTCCGATGATTGTTTTCCCATGCGGACGGTATACTAGGGTCCACACTTGAAGACGGTCAAATTGGTTGATTTTCTCTTGCATTGCTATCACCCAATCCGGGTCTTTTAGTACGTCTGTTACCTTAGTTGGCTCATTTTGGCTTAAGAAGCAGCTGAATAAACTGTGTTGATGACGTGTACGTACTCCACGTGAAGGATCACCAATAATCTGATCGACCGTATGTGCTCGAGTCCATTTTTGCTCATAGGGTAGTGCAGAGCTAGACGCATTGCTTATTTGAGGACTGAGACTTCCAATGATTTCAGATCCGTCAGGAGATAGAGGTAAGTCAGATTATGCATTTGAATTGAGTAATTCTGTAGAGACTTCCTCATTTACTGTTGTAGGTTCGTTATTGATCTTTGGTAATTCCGAATCCTGTGAGGTATGGACATTTGAAGAGCTCGGCATACTGGCCTCGTCGAGTGGGGGTTCCACTAATGGTGTTGCTATAATGTTTTCTGAACGATATACGGGCTCAAAGAGAGATTCCAAATCTTCCAACGCAAGTTTCAGTGCTTCTTCAGACGTCGAATTTGGAGTTGTTGCCGTCTTCTGTAGGTTTGTGCCAAAACACCAGTGTATACAGATTCTGAACTGTCGTATTCAGAAGCCATCGAGTTTGGTACGGGTCCTGAACTGAGGCGTGCAAGAGCCATTTTTGCCACTTCGTGGAAAGTGACGTTGTAGCTTTCTTTGATTGATCGGTTGGACTTGATGTAAACTCGATACGCCTTTGACATTGATGAATATCCAACGAATGTAGCTTCGAATGCTCTAGGGTCGAACTTAGCACGTTGCTCTCTGTCATTCGCCGCAAAGCACTTGCATCCGAAGACCTTGAAGAATGAGATATTGGGTACTCGCTTGTTTATTATTTCGTACGGAGTTTAGCGCTTGTGAACCACCGTCCTGTTCTGAGTGAAACACGCGGTATTTACTGCTTCAGCCATAGAAAGTGTGGGAGGCCGGAATGAATCAGCATTGTACGGGCAACCTCTATTATAGTTCCATTCTTCATTTCAACAACCCGTTCTGTTGAGGGGTCTTGGCGGCCGAGAATTGCTTATTAATTCTAAGTTTTGATAGAAGTCATGAGATACTTGTTTTTGAACTCAGTACCGTTGTCCGTTCGAATGACTTCGATGGATAGTTGCAGCAAATTCTGAGCTGTGTTTCACGAAATTAACTATCAAGTCCCCTATATCATCTTTAGTTCGGAGGAACATTGTTGTTTGGTCCTACGATGATAATGATAATCAATAAAATTAGATCGAAAAACTCATTTGGAGAGCGAGAGAGAATTCGATTAGAGTGAGAAAGTTACTGTTGTTTCTCTCTCTAGAAATTGAATTGCAAGTCTTTCGGATCAATCTTCAAAACTTTCTCTATTCGGCTCAAAGATTTACATGCATTTATATCAAACAAACTTGGTATAAATATCAAACTAGTCCTAATCTAAGGACTACTATACAAAACAGCCCTAATTAAAAGGACAAGTAATAATACAAGCACAACTTAATGTATACTCCACAATCTCCCCTTTGTGCTTGATTGCGTTTTCGCGCCGTTTGTCCTCATCGGGCGTAATACGATCGGCGCAAGCCCAGCGCATACTCGTAGTTCCTCAGCGTGATCCTCAGCTCCAGTCGCTCCACGATATCTTCAAGTGGTTCCATTAGGAGCGGCTGTTCTCTCACGAACCTGTGGATCCTCAGCATAGTGTCTCTATTGATTCTTCCAACCTCTGCTCGATATTCCTCCTGATGACCTTGAGCATCCCATCACAAAACTTGTTGATTTCAGTCTTCAGCATCAACCTATTCTTCTTCGCTATTTGATTGTGGTAGGTGATGCCTAGGACTGAGCTGATATGCACGTGATTGTTGGGAAGCCCGTCGATCTCAGGTCCTTTGTTGAACGGAGCGGTCATGTTGACCTTCTTCATGTTGCTCTCCAGAGCCATCTGAAGGTCGTGTGCAGTATAGTACTTGACTTGGCGCATCATGAACCGTAGAGACCCTCGAGACCTTCTTTCTTGATGAAGCCTTGAGGACCTTTGTACTTTTCCACATACAACTGATATAAGTTGTAAACTTCTTCAGCAGGGATGTACGGTAGGTCTCTCTCGCTTAGATCTTCTCGAGTTCTATCTACGCGCTCAATGGTGTAGTGAGGTATTGGAAGTCCTCCTTTGTCACAGTAGACGCTGAGTAGTTGGCTTATTGGAGAGAGACTCTTATAAGGCTCTTGGCTTGTGCCTTAGTCATCCCCAACCTTACATCAGGTCCTAGTTTTATCAGCATCCAGAGGTAGGTCATCCTCTTCTGCTGATCCAATGAGAGATCCCTCTAAGCTTGAACTCGTTCGGCTTCTTAACTCTGTCCGGAGACCTCCAAATGTTATCACGAACTTCTTCTATGAAGGAGACTTCTATTTGGATGTTCTCCCATGGCGTGTCGATCCGAACGGTCCCAGGCATTAGCCTTGTGGAGGGAACCGCCCGTTGAGCGATTAACTCTGGTAGCCTTGGGATATGTCGCTCGTAGACTTCACCTTCCTGAAGCTCGTTGTTTTATGATCACTAAGTCTACAGATGCTTGTTGTAGAAAGCGCCTAATGTCGTGAAGCCGTCGTCTTTGATGCTCCTCGGGCATGAAATGGGTCATCCACTGTCCTTCGAAAATATACTTGTCTAGGACCTCGTGTGGATTGACACAATGTCCAGAGGGTACCGATTGGTCTAGAGCGACGGAGGGAGTTCCTTGGGTAGTTTCTAGAACTACAAGCATCGCATTACTTGCTTCTTCTTCCGGAAGCAAGGGGCTTGAGTAGACCGGTGGTGTGGGCGGAGGCGTCCTGAGGTGAAAGGTTGGTGGGTCGATGTGGGCGGTGCGGTGCGTGGTGTGGGTAGTTTGCGTTTGGGTGGTTTGTGTTTGGGGTTGGTGGGTTTGGGTTTCACCAGCTCCAGCGCTTGTCTGCGTAGCGCCCGAGCCTTGTCCTTGGCCACTTGTTGTTTATGCCCCTGGCCTCTTATCCCACTCATGATGGTCCTGATCGTCAGGATCGTCATGTCTGCGCGGGGAGTGGGAGCTTTGGCCTCGGCATGATTGGGTAGGTGGCTCAGGTTGGTCTACCAGTCGCCTATAGAGGGACTCTTCCTGAGGCGACCGGATGGTAAGACCGACGTGGCGGGCCAGAAGGATGTCATCGAGCTCGGTGATTGGGATAGTGTATGGGTTGATTAGGATGGAAGAGTGTTGTAGATGGTCGGTGGGTGTGGGTTGTGGAGGTGTGAGGTTGGGTTGTGACGAGGTGCCTTCAGAGACAGGTGCTTTCCCGGTATCTCTTCGAGATGTCTCGATTGCTTGGAGTACTCTCTCCGTGATTTGGTCTTCCATAGACTGTACAGCGGCAGAGAGAGCGGCCCGGAACTGCTCGTTCGTCACAAAGGGTGCGGACGCCTCCTTAGATGGACCAGGATGACTGATGCGCCTGTTATCAACCCTTGAGTAGACGCCGACTCTTCAGGTTGGCTCACAGTGACTTGAGAGGTTGTGACTGTATGAGACTTCCACCCAATCCTTGAGTCGAAGCTTGAAGATTCGGCTCTATGGGCATTGTGGCAGGCTCGGGTTGCGCCTGCGATCCAGACACCACGAGATTTGGTTGCGGCTCAAGATTGAGGAAGAAGTGCCAGCAACACTTGTAGATGTGGTCAGCGTAGTATCTGGTGTGTTGGCGACGGCTGGGAAGAGAGACTCCAGCTGAATGCTAAGTGTCTTGGGAGTCCTCCTTATAAGGCTTATTTCCTCGTCAGACTCCGTATCAGACGGGTGGCCGTGTGAGGAGTGAGGTCATGATCGACGTCCTCCAGTGCCTGATCCGTCACCGGTGGAAGAGAGCTTTGCCCCATTTTTACTTCGGGTTGTGCTACTGGTTTAAGAACCTCCTCAAAGGTTTCTTCCAGTATGCCAACATTAACGGGCACTTCCACTTGATATTCATGTGCAGGAGCCTCGAGCGCCATCTCAGTAGCCACGACGTCTCTCAATGTATCATGTACGCCGGGCATTGGTTCTTCGACCAATGGAGACTCCTGTTGAGTCCTGGGCGACAACATCTATCATCGCGTCTTCAGGGCTTTGGTGATGTTGCGGTTGGGGAGGGCTCATATGTACATCTGCCGGGGGCCCTCTAGTTATTTCCTCGGTTAGATTGTGTTCCCGACAGAAACTCTGATACTCAGCTCTCGTGGGGTCGGCGAGCCTGAGTATGTTGAGCGGAATTGGCATCGAAGGCTGTGCAAGGTCCGCCAGCCTTGGGTTGTGGAAGAATTTGAGCGGAGGCGGCTGATAGTTTCCTCCCGGGGGCAGGCGAGGAAAGTTCTGCGCGTACATCTCCATGTGTTGGCGGATGATAACGGATAACCATCGCGTGTACGGCACGTTCTTGGACCGCTTGTTCTCCTTTTGTCTGATCTATTCTGCAAGGTCGTTCCAGATCAGCTGGGCGAAATCGTAATTCCGCGAGAACACGACTCCGTGAAAAATCCGGAGGATGTGACCGTTGCCCTATCGAAGCCGGCGTGCTTCGGAGATAGACACTTGTTCACGATCCCGAACAATGTCTTCCATGGGTGAGGGATACCGTTGCTTTGAACCTGAGCGAGCTTGGTGAGCGGCGGACGGTACCCATTTGGAGGAAATCAGCCACCAGTTCTTCATCTGATGGGAGGGGTCGTAGTTTCGGCTGTGAGGGATGTCAAGTAGAGCTCTGAACTCTTTCTTGCCCATGCAGATGTGCCTTGTCCCTACAACCGTCGTGAAATTATATCCCCCGTCCAAGATGATGCTCTTGATCATCACCCAAAACTGCTGGAGGCAGACCATCGGCACTAATGTCGTCACGGTAAGTCCATGCCATAGTGGATGGCCTTGAAGGATAGACACGATAATATCGTCTGGACACCGGAAGGTGGCCAGGTCCAATTCGAAGTTCGTGTCGTGGACATTGAGGTATAAGGACTTCTCGTATATGTGATTAAGTGTGGATAGCGATTCATTTGAAAAAATATAACAAATCATTAGTTCATAATTTTTTATATTAGTCGAGAATGAATTTATTTTCATAAAACTATAATATTGTATCAAGTCATGATATGTTTGATGATTTTGAATTGAGATCGTATGATATGCATATAGGAATCTCGATTTTAAGAAATGTAATGGCACGATGGTAATTCGAGTTAAACACCTAACGCATGAAAATAGTTTGAAAATTTTCGAAGTGTTTAATCGCGAGTAGTGGCACTGTTCATGCCGAGAAATTTTTCGCTCGATAAAATTGATTTTCAAATTGATTTCCTATGCATTGATTTCAATTGTAATGACTCAGTTCAATTTTCGATCGAGAAAATTTTATTCACTAGTTCGCTATAGAGTAAATGACAGAAAAATTTTCTAAGTGTTGAAGTTGAAATCGAGAATGTAGTTGATCAATTTACGATCGAGAAAAATTCCGTGTAAGTTTACGATCGAGAAATTATTTCTCAGATAAATTTACTATCTAGAAATTTTCCTCGATTGAATAAAATTTTCGATTTGAAATTTGTCGAGCGGTAAGTGATTTTCGATTGTAAGTAAAAAAATTTTCGCTGCGATATATTTCTATCGAGAAATTAGTCAACGAGAGACTAAATCAACCGTCGAAAATTTTTCAATCAATCAAGTCCTAAGCGGCGAATTTTACGATCGAAAAATTAAGCGTTGAAAAATTAATTTTTTCGCTGCTAAATTTTTACGACCAAAATCCAATTAACACGAAAATTCTATTTTGCGATAGTAAGTTCTCGATCGATAAAAATCTAACTTAGTCGTTAAGATAGATGATTTTGACCGGACATTACTTACCATCGAGAAATCTATTTAGAATTTTCTGTGAGCGAAAAACTTAAGCACTGAATAGACAATTTAGATGCAAATTTTTCGAGCGTAAAACTCATTATCGCAAAATAGAACTTTCTATTTAATTTCAATTTGATCGCAAAAATTTAGCAGCGACAAAATTGTCAACGCTTATTTTTCGATCGTAAAATTCGCCGCTTAGGACTTGATTTATCGAAAAATTTCTCGACAATTGACTTAGTCTTTCGTTGACTAATTTCTCGATAGAAATATATTGCAGCGAAAAATTTCTTACAATCGAAAATCACATACTGCTTGACAAATTTCAAATCGAGAATTTTATATGATCGAAGAAAATTTCTCGACAGTAAATTTACCTGAGAAATAATTTCTCGATCATAATTTACACGGAATTTTTCTCGATCGTAAAATTGACCGACTACAGTCTCGATTTCAACTTCAATACTTAGGAAATTTTCTAAGTCCTTTACTCTGTAGCGAACATTAGCGAATAAAATTTTATCGATCGAAAAACTGAGTCATTACAATTGAAATCAATGCATAAGAAATCATTTTCAAAATCATTTTATCGAGCGAAAAATTTCTCGGCATGAACAGTGACAATTTGTTTCTATTAAACACTTAGCAAAATTTCAAATTATCTTTCACGCGATATATATTTCATTCGAAATTACATTCATGCCATTACGATTTTTCAAATTGAGCATAAACTATGCATTTGATATGATTTCAATTCAAATTAATCGAACATGCTATTACTTGCAATATTACTATAGTTTGATGAAATTTATTCATATTCGACTGAAAATAAAATTGAACTAATAAACATTTATATATATCCTATTTTTTCAGATGGATCGCTACCCAAAATACAACCACATCTACGATCACAACCTTACCTAAAGGTTCACGTTACGAACTTCCAGCTGGATCTGAGCACGTTTAGGTGTCCAGACGAGATCATCGTATCGATCCTACAAGGCCACCCCCTCTGGCATGCTTTAACGGCCACCGCATCAGTGCCGATGGTATATCTCCAGCAGTTCTGGGGCTGCATACAAGGAGAAGTGGACAATGGAGTCTTCAGATTCTCAACAAGGATAGGGACGCGGCATATCAGCATGGACAAGAACCGGTTCGGCATGGTAATGGACTTGCCCCACAGCAATAATTACGACCCGCTTCCATCGGATGCTGAGATGATTCAAGACTTCTTGCACATGGGATACCAACTGCCGCTCACATGATTAGCTCAGGTCCAGAGCAGTAGAATCCCACCCCGTGGAAGACACTATTCGGAATAGTGAATAAGTGTCTGTCGCCCAAACACGCATGATTCGATAAGGGCAACAGCAATATTTTGAGGATCTTCCACGACATCGCCTTCTCAAGAAATTATGACTACACAGCTGATCTGGAACGATGTCGAAGACCAGATTCGGTAGAAGGAGAACCGGCGATCAAAGAACGTGCCTTATGCTTGGTGGTTCAGCATCATCATCAGGGAGACCACTGCATTGCACCAGACAATCCCTACTCTGCCACCTGGCGGAAATTACCAACCAACATGGCTTAAGTTCTTCCACAACCCGCGGCTCACGAACCTGGGCCAACCGCCGATGCCGATCTCATTCGAGTTCCTTCGTCTCGCGGACCCCAACGGAGACGTCTACAAGCTATACTGCTGGGACAGGAATCTCACCGAGGAAATGATTCGAGGGCCCCCGACAATGCTTGGAGCTAGCCCTCAACAACAACAACAACAGCTAAGCCCTGGGGACGCGATGATTGATGATGTCGCTCAGGAGTCTCCATTGGTCGAAAAGCCAATGCCCGACGTAGATGATACGTTGATAGACATCGTGGCTACCGAGATGGCGCTCGAGGCTCCTGCTCATGACTTACAAGTGGAAGTGCCCGTGAATGTTGGTGTGCTCGAAGAAACCCTTGAGGAGGTTCTTCAACAAGTAGGACGGCCCAAAGTAGAATTGAGGCAAAGCTCACTTCCACTGGTGACGGATCTGGCACTAGAGGACGTCTATCATGACCTCACTCCTCACACGGCCACCCCGTCTGAGACGGAGTCGGACGAGGAAATAAGCCTGATAAGGAGGACTCCAAGGAGACTTAACATTCAACTGGAGTCCCTCTTCCCGGCCGTCACCAACGCGCCAGATACTACTTTCGTGGTGTCTGGTTCGCAGGCGCAATCCAAGCCTGCCACAACGCCCATAGAGCCGAATCTTCAAGATTCGACTCAAGGTTTTGGTGGAATTCTCATACAGTCACAACCTCAAGTGACTGTGAGCCAACCTGACGAGTGGGTGTCTACTCAAGGATTGATAACAGGCGACATCTGTCGTCCTGGTCTATCTCAGGAGGCGTCCGCACCCTTTGTGAAGAACGAGCAGTTCCAGGCCGCTCTCTCTGCCGCAGTACAGTCTATGGAAGACAAAATCACGGACAGAGTACTCCAAGCACTCGAGACATCCCGAAGAGATACCGAGAAAGCACCTGTCTATGAAGGAACCTCGTCACAACCCAACCTCACACCTCCACAACCCCCACCCACCGACCCTCTACAACACTCTTCCATCTAATCAACCCATACAATATCCCAATCACGAGCTCCGTGATATCCTTCTGGCCCGCCTCATCGGTCTTACCATACGGTCTCCTCAGGAAGAGTCCCTCTATAGTCGACTGGTAGACCATCCTGAGCCACCTACCCAATCGTGCCGAGGCCAAAGCTCCCACTCCCGACGCAGACATGACGAACTTGACGATCAGGACCATCATGGGGTAGAAGAGGCCAAGGACATCAACAAGTGGCCAAGGACAAGGCACGGGCGCTGTACAGACAAGCACTGGAGCTGGTGAAACCCAAACTACCCACCAACCCAAACACAACTACCCACACCACGCACCACACCGCCCACATCGACCCACTAACCTTTCACCTCAAGACGCCTCCGCCCACACCACCGGTCTACTCAAGCCCCTTGCTTCCGGAAGAAGAAGCAAGTGATGCGATGCTTGTAGCTCTAGCAACTACCAAAGCCACTCCCTCTGTCGCCCCAGACCAACCGGGACCCTCTGGACATGGTGTCAATCCACACGAGGTCTTAGACAAGTATATCTTCAAAGGACAGTGGATGACCCATTCCATGCCCGAGGAGCATCAAAGACGACGGCTTCACGACGTCCGGCGCTTTCTACAACAAGCGTCTATAGACCTCGTAATCATAGAAGACGAAGAGCTTAAGGAAGGTGAAGACTACGAGCAAGATATCCCAAGGCTACCAGAGTAATCGCTCAACCGGCGGTTCATTCTCCAAGGCTAACGCCAGGGACCGTTCGGATCGACACGCCATGGGAGAACATCCAAATCGAAGTCCCTTTCCTAGAAGAAGTTCATGAGAACATTTGGAGGTCTCCGGACAGAGTGAAGAAGCTGAACGAGTTCAATCTTAGAGGGATCTCTCATTGGGATCAACAGAAGAGGATGACCTACCTCTGGATGCTGACCAAACTAGGACCTGATGTTAGGCTGGGGATGACTAAGGCAATAGCCAAGAGCTATTATAAGAGTCTCTCTCAAATAAGCCAACTACTCAGCATCTACTGTGATAAAGGAGGACTTCCAACACCTCACTACACCATTGAGCGCGTAGACAGAACTCGAGAGGATCTAAGCGAGAGAGACCTACCGTACATCCTGCTAAAGAGTTTAACAACTTATACCAGCTATATGTGGAAAAGTACAAAGGTCCTCAAGGCTTCATCAAGAAAGAAGGACTCGAGGGTCTCTACCGGGTCATGATGCGCCAAGCCAAATACTATGCCGCACACGACCTTCAGATGGCTCTGGAGAGCAATATGAAGAAGGTCAACATGACCGCTCCGCTCAACAAAGGACCTGAGATCGAAGGGCTTCCCAACAATCACGTGCACATCAGCTCAGTCCTAGGCATCACCTACCACAATCCAATAGCAAAGAAGAATAGGTTGATGCTGAAGACTGAAATCAACAAGTTTTGTGGTGGGACGCTCAAGGTCATCAGGAGGAATATCGAGCAGAGGTTGGTAGAAATAAATAGAGACCCCATGCTGAGGATCCACATGTTCGTGAGAGAACAGCCGCTCCTAATAGAACTGCTTGAAGATATCGAGGAGCGACTGGAGCTGAGGATCACGCTGAGGAACTACGAGTATGCGCTGGGCTTGCGCAGATCGTATTACGCCCGATAAGGACAAACGGCGCGGAAACGCAATCAAGCACAAAGGGGGAGATTGTAGAGTATACGTTTAATTGTGCTTGATATTATTAGATGTCCTTTAATTTTGGCGTTTTATAGTAGTCCTTAGATTAGGAATAGGTTGATATTTATACCAAGTTTGTTTGGTATAAAATACATCTAAATCAATTGAGCTTAATAGAGAAAGTTTTGAAGATTGATCCGAAAGGCTTGCAATTCAATTTCTAGAGAGAGAAACAACAGTAACTTTCTCACTCTAATCGAATTCTCTCTCGTTCTTCAAATGAGTTTTCGATCGAATCTTGTTGATTACCATTATCATCGAATACTTTGAATTCTTTCCTAGCATCTTAGAGTTGTTAATCGTAGGACCTAACATCTCCGCCTAGGATGACAAATGCCGAAAAGGCTAAGTCACCTAAAGAGGCAACACCCAAAACCAATTCTACGAAAGTGACTTGGGTTATTAGACTCTCCTCAAGTAAAATTTAGGAATCATATCTGAACCTAAAACTAAATCTGCTAATATGAGAAGACCCAGGCTTAAATGGGTACCTAAAGCTCTCTATCTTGTCTTTGTAGATCCATCATGTGGGGTACCTTGACTCTGGTTGCTCCACACACATGACTGGAAAACAAGAGCTGCTGAGCAACTACAAAGACCGACCTAACGGCAAAGTCAGATTCGGAAACAATGAGGTACATTGAGCTGGAAATCAGTGTCTTGTACATTGAGGTACAGCGTCTTCTCATAGATGTGATTGTAAGTAGGATAATGATCCATCTGAAATACACATAAGAAATGAATTTTAATTTGAGTCGAATTTTGAATTTATCAAACCATAATAATGAATCGTGTCATAGCATGTTTGAATAAATTCGTAATTGAATCACGAATTTTGTACATAGATCATACGAAGTGAATATTGAAGAAATAATTCAATTGCGACATAAGTATGTTGGTCTTATTGAGGTTCAGCCGAAATTTTTCTAAGTGTTTAAGCACTGTTCACTCCGTGCTATTTGTCGGGCCGGAATTAAAGTTCTCATTTGAATTTCCTTAGTGCAAATTTCAAATGCAATTCTCCGTTTTAATTTGCGATCGCAAAATTTTATGCGCTGTTGAAAGCTACAGTGTAAAGGACTTGGAAACTTTTCTATGTTTTTGAACTTAAGATATGGTGCTGTAGCCGAAAAATTTTACGATCGAGAAAAATTTCGTGTAAATTTACGCTCGAAGAAATGAAATTACTGAGTAAATTTACTGTCGAGAAATTTTTCGCGCGTGAATAAAATTTTTCGCAGTGAAAATTATCGAGCGAGAAAGTATTTCGATTTAAAGATAGTTTTCGCTATGAAATTTTACGATCGAGAAAATTGACAGCGAGAAACTTGGTGACACGCCGAGAAACTTTTTGATGGATAAAATCATTATTGTGCATGTTTGCGATCGAGAAATTTTATTGTTGAAAACTTAATTTTATCGCCGCTAAAATTTACGATCAAAAATGAAATTAATCGAAATTACTATTTGTGATTGTAAGTTTTGCACTCGAAACTTAATTACATCTATTTGAACTATTCGCACAGTAATCTTTTCGCTCGCATAAATCAAGATTCGATTCTCTATTTTAAGTATACTTCGACTTATGTTATTTATTTTATCGATTTAACTCAGGAATTTAGCGGTCGAAAAACTTTACAATGCAAACAGTAACTCAATCAAATTAAAATGCAATTGACACTGTTTGCAAGCGAGAAAGTTCTTCGACTTCAAACATTTAAAACCCAGTTCAGTCTAACTCTCAATCGATCCATAAGAACGCAGATAATCGAAGAAATAGACCCCTAGAATTATTTAAAACACCGTTACTATCTTGAGTGCAGATTATAGCCCAGATTTTACTCATAAAGTGATCGAAAAAACACTGCAAAGTAGCACTCGAGTTTTCATATTCTGAACGGACGAGAAATTTGCACAAAATCATGCGAAAGATTACAGAATATAGACGCAAATGAAGTTTAAACACACGATAGTCCCTAAAAGAAGTCAAATCTACCTTCTAAAAACGAAATCAGAGGAAAAATCGAAAGATTTGAAGGGTTCCGACGTTCGTCTTTTGAGAGAAAAAGTTTTTCGCACGAGAATTTTGACTGTTGAATTTTGCGATTTAGGGTTTTAGCGTGTATTTAGGGATTTTCATCTTCAAGCATTAAGTACTTTAATGGGCTTATTAAACGTTTTAGACACTTAAGAATTCTAGGCCCGTTTCTATTTGCGATCGAGAAACTTACGATCGAGAAATTTCCTATGGTTACTGTTTAATTTTCCTCGCGACAAATTTCCATCGAGAATTTCATTTGGTTCCTGTTTAATTTTCGCTTGTTAGTATGCACACGAAGATTACAACTTGGTCCCAAATAAAATTTCGCTCGAGAATTTGTAGCAGAAAAATACGAATTTTGCCTAAATTTCTCGATAGCAAGGTTCTCTGTGTTTCAGATTGATCCAAAGTTTTCGAGTAAATCACATAATTGCTCCCCCTATGTATGAATATAAATGCAATTAACCCTTGTAATTCTGGTTGATGACATCTGACTCCGTCTTGTTATAGATCTGCAAGGCTTAAAGCAACAGATGTCGAAAATATTAGAGTTAATTTTGGAACTAATATTTTTATTTTATTTGATTCCCTTTGAAAAACATTTGAGATAAATTGGTTAAAATCAAATTCATAAAACACGTTGATGATCAAAATATTTAACCAACCTAAATTTAAACCAATGTCGTGTGCACCAAATCTTGTAAATTCGTGAAGTCCTTCTCCTTTAGGTGCGTGGTACGGGAAAATTTAGATCGATTTCTGCAACACTTGGAGAAGAATCATCAAAAATATTTGGAGCTCAAGACATAAATTTTGTAAATGATCCCCCTCAAAGAATGCATCTCAATTGATTCATCAAATAAGCAAATAAATCAATCAAGAGACACTTATTAAAAACACGCGATTATCAAGATTAGCCTAGATACATTTTCCCCTATACATGTAACTGTGATGTCACGCAAGGGTATGCGCAAGAACAAGTATTCGCATTTTTTATCAATTCATTTCGAATGCAAATATCTATGCATGTCAAAATGTGCGATTAAAACTATATTATTATTATTATATTTTTTCTTCTTAATGTATATTAATATTATTAATACGATGTGGTCAGATTATTTTGCTACGATCATTGTCATGCCTAAAAATCATACGACATTTGAAAGATTAAATGCCGTCGAGTCATGTCAGCAAACTAAGGTCCTAGGTTCAAAGAATGATTCCATTTCAACAACTCTCACTAGGTTCGCTCTAGCACTCTTTTAATTTTTGACTAGGGATTTTATGTTTATATCGCTCAAGAGACCTGTGATCGAGGCACTTTTAATCATTTTGCCCTTGCAAGACACCGTCGATTTGGAATCAAAGGGACTTTGAGGAATTTTAATTTGGCTCTCACTTTGAAGGGAAGGATAATGTTTGGGAAAAATAGGTTTTATGTCATCTTCCGTTTCTTTGTCGTTCTCCTTTTCTCTGGCATTTTTCTCTTTCGTCTTCTCATTCTCATCCTTTATTATTATTTTTCATATTCGTCTACACTTGCTCAAGCTGAAGCTCCGCTCCTCAACGAGGCGAGAGATTATCTAGGGCGAAGTTCTTCTTGTTCGTTCTTGGGCTGATACCATGCTCCCTTTCTCATATTCCCTAGAGAGGTTTCAGAGATTATCAATTAGAAGAAGTTCATGGTTATGGAATTCGAACCAAGACTGTGCTTCTCTTCCCGTTGTCTCGATATAAGACCAGATTATCGTTGGAGAAGTTCACTTCTAGGCGCTTCTCTTTCCAGCCGTTCTGATGAGTGTACGATATTATCTATGGAGAAGTTCGCAGCAAGATTCATGCCTCCGTCTTAAATGTTTTGAAAGTGTCATAGTTGAGAAGGCAGGTTCTTTTGATCTGTTTGTTGTACGTTGAGCATTCCTCGTGTGCGTTTCTTTTCTTTTGTCATCTTTTTTTTCCGTCTAGTTATTCTCCCCCTCCTTTCTTGATTGAATATCCCGTCCAAATCATTAACTCGTCGTTGAAGGCATAAAGGGTTTTCAATTGTAGAAAAGGAATTTGGAGAAAGCTCAAAATTGATGACTAAAGGTAATCTCAAAGGAATGAAAATTTAGATTTGCCAAATGAGGAATTTCCTAAGTGCCCTAATCATTTTCGGAACGATCTTTACACGGCGAGTATGAGGCCGAGAATCACAAGTTAAAGACAAGCAATTAATGTGTGACTCACTCAAGAAAAGATCCGACGAGAGTAATAAAAAGGCTAAAAATCCTCACTTATATGAAGTGGTTTTGTGTCTTAGTGGAACAAACTCAATACGTAAGAGACACAAGAATGCGACTTAAACTGACAAAATTTAAGCAAGCAATCAGTCTCATGTCAGTAAATTCTATTAGTGACGTAGATCGAGCATCCTAAAGATATCGTCATACCCCTAATATTATACTTACAGATTTTTTTTTAAATGAAACATTTCACGCAAGATATAACATTTGTTAAGTATAGAAACACAAAGCATGGAATACGTGAAAAGCACATAGGATCACATCATGCACAAATCATGGAAGGTTCAACATGCCTAATTTTCCGACAAGGAATAGGAACCGTTTTTTCATCAAATCTTCGTGAAAATGTCGGCTATTTGATGTTCCGTGTTCACAAAATACATCGATTGTGCATTTTTCTACGTGATCTTTGATGAAGTGATATCGTATATCTATGTGTTTTGTGGGTGAGTGGTGAACATGATTACATGTAATCGCAATGGCACTTTGGCTATCTCTATAAATGGGTATATTATTTAGATTGTACACATAATCGTGAGCTGAGTCCACATCCATGGCATTTGCGAGCAACAGCTGGCAGCCGCGACATATTCTGCCTCGGCCGTCTATGTTGAGACGCAGTTCTGCTTTTTGAATGACTAGAAGACTAGTTTTTCGCCTAAAATTTGAGCGCCACCAGATGTGCTTTCTTGTCCATTCAGCAACCTGCGTAGTCAGCGTCAATATAGCCAATTAATTTGAAATTTGTTCCTTTAGGATATCACAGTCTAAGGTGGAGGTGCCCTTAAGGTAACGCAGAATTCGCTTCACCGCAAGCATGTGAGATTTTGGGATCGGCTTGAAAATGGGCACATTGACATGTGGCAAACATGATGTCTGGCCGGCTTGAGGTGAGGTAAAGAAGAGAGCCGATGATCCGCGATATAATGTAATGTCGACCGCTTTTCCTCTGGGATCGGCATCCAAGTTGCAGCTTGTGGACATGGGAGTGCTGAGTGGCTTGCTCTGATCTTGATGGATTTTTGTTCAAGATGTCCTTGATGTATTTAGTCTGATTGATGAATATCCCATCATCGAGCTGCTTACTTGAAGTCCTAAGAAGAACTGCATCTCTCCCATTTGACTCCATTCAGATTTGCTCTTCATCAATTCTCAAATTTCTTGCATAGCCGTGGATTTGTTGATTCGAATATGCTGTCATCTACATAGACATGGACGACCATCAAATCTTTGTCTTGCGTTTTATGAAGAGGGTCGTATCAATCGTTCCTCGGACAAAGCCAAATTTTACTAGGAAATCGCTCAATACCTCATACCAAGCGCGTGGAGCTTGTTTCAGTCCGTAGAGAGCTTTATCAATCGATAAACGTGATCGGGATGTTTTGATCAATGAAGCCTTCTGGCTGAGCGACGTAGACTTTCTCCGTTTTGAGAAAGGCGGTCTTACATCCGTTTAGTAGACTTTGAAGTCTTTATGAGCCGCATATGACAGGAAGAGTCGAATGGCTTCGATTCGGGCAACTGGAGCATATGTCTCGTCATAGTCAATTCCTTCATGTTGGTTATAGCCCTTCGCAACCAATCTAGCTTTGTTCCTAATCACTTCGCCATCTTCATTCTTTTTATTTTTAAATACCCATTTCGTTCCGATGATTGTTTTCCCATGCGGACGGGATACTAGGGTCCACACTTGAAGACGCTCAAATTGGTTGATTTCCTCTTGCATTGCTATCACCCAATCGGGTCTTTTAGTACGTCTGTTACCATAGTTGGCTCATTTTGGCTAAGAAACAGCTTAATAAACTGAGTTGATGACGTGTTCGTACTACACGTGAAGGATCACCAATAATCTGATCAACCGGATGTGCTCGAGTCCATTTTTGCTCATGGGGTAGTGCAGAGCTAGACCATCGGTTATTTGAGGAATGAGACTTCCAATGAGTTCAGATCCGTCAGGAGATAGAGGTAAATCAGATTATGCATTGAATTGAGTAATTCTGCAGAGACTTCCTCATTTACTGTTGTAGGTTCGTTATTGATCTGTGGTAATTCTGAATCGGGTGAGGTATGGACATTTGAATAGCTGGGTATACTGGCCTCGTCGAGTGGGGGTTCCACTAATGGTGTTTCTATATGTTTTCTGAATGATATACGGGCTCAAAGAGAGAGTCCAAATCTTCCAACGCAAGTTTCAGTGCTTCTTCAGACGTCGAATTTGGAGTTGTTGCCATCTTCTGTAGGTTTTTTGTGCCAACACACCAATGTATACGGATTCTGAACTGTCGTACTCAGAAGCCAACGGGTTTGGTACGGGTCCTGAACTGAGGCGTGCAAGAGCCATTTTTGCCACTTCGTGGAAAGTGACGTTGTAGCTTTCTTTGATTGATCGGTTGGACTTGATGTAAACTCGATACGCCTTTGACGTTGATGAATATCCAACGAATGTAGCTCGAATGCTCTAGGGTCGAACTTAGCACGTTGCTCTCTGTCATTCGCCGCAAAGCACTTGCATCCAAAGACCTTGAAGAATGAGATATTGGGTACCCGCTTGTTTATTATTTCGTACGGAGTTTTATTAAAGCGCTTGGGAACCACCGTCCTGTTCTGAGTAAAACAGGCGGTATTTACTGCTTCAACCCATAGAAAGTGTGGGAGGCCGGAATGAATCAGCATTGTACGGGCAGCCTTTATTAGAGTTCCATTTTTCCTTTCAACAACCCCGTTATGTTGAGGGTCTTGGCGGACGAGAATTGCTGATTAATTCTAAGTTTCTGATAAAAGTCATTGAGATACTTGTTTTTGAACTCAGTACCGTTGTCCGTTCGAATGACTTGGATGGATAGTTGCAGCAAATTCTGAGTTGTGTTCACGAAATTAACTATCAAGTCCCCTATCTCATCTTTAGTTCGGAGGAACATTGTTGTTAGGTCCTACGCTTAACAACTCTAAGATCCTAGGAAAGAATTCTAAGTAATTCGATGATAATGATAATCAATAAAATTCATCGAAAAACTCATTTGAAGAGCAAGAGAGAATTCGATTAGAGTGAGAACATTAGTGTTGTTCTCTCTCTAGAAATTGAATTGCAAGTCTTTCGGATCAATCTTCAAAACTTTCTCTATTCGGCTCAATTGATTTACATGCATTTATACCAAACAAACTTGGTATAAATATCAAACTAGTCCTAATCTAAGGACTACTATACAAAACGCCCCTAATTACAAGGACAACTAATAATATCAAGCAAAATTAAATGTATACTCTACAATCTCCCCCTTTGTGCTTGATTGCGTTTCCGCGCCGTTTGTCCTCATCGGGCGTAATACGATCGCGCAAGCCCAGCGCATACTCGTAGTTCCTCAGCGTGATCCTCAGCTCCACTCGCTCCTCGATATCTTCAAGTAGTTCCATTAGGAGCGGCTGTTTCTCTCACGAACCTGTGGATCCTCAGCATAGTATCTATATTGATTTCTTCCAACCTCTGCTCGATATTCCTCCTGATGACCTTGAGCGTCCCATCACAAAACTTGTTGATTTCAGTCTTCAGCATCAACCTATTCTTCTTCGCTATTTGATTGTGGTAGGTGATGCCTAGGACTGAGCTGATATGCACGTGATTGTTGGGAAGCCCTTCGATCTCAGGTCCTTTGTTTAGCGGAGCGGTCATGTTGACCTTCTTCATGTTGCTCTCCAGAGCCATCTGAAGGTCGTGTGCAGTATAGTACTTGACTTGGCGCATCATGAACCGGTAGAGACCCTCGAGACCTTCTTTCTTGATGAAGCCTTGAGGACCTTTGTACTTTCCACATACAGCTGATATAAGTTGTAAACTTCTTCAGCAGGGATGTACAGTAGCTTGCTCTCGCATAGATCTTCTCGAGTTCTATCTACGCGCTCAAAGGTGTAGTGAGGTGTTGGAAGTCCCCCTTTGTCACAGTAGACGCTGAGTAGTTGGCTTATTGGAGAGAGACTCTTATAATGGCTCTTGGTCTGTGCCTTAGTCATCCCCAACCTTACATCAGGTCCTAGTTTGGTCAGCATCCAGAGGTAGGTCATCCTCTTCTACTGATCCCAATGAGAGATCCCTCTAAGCTCGAACTCGTTCGGCTTCTTAACTCTGTCCGGAGACCTCCAAATGTTCTCATGAACTTCTTCTAGGAAGGAGACTTCTATTGGATGTTCTCCCATGGCGTGTCGATCCGAACGGTCCCAGGCGTTAGCCTTGTGGAGGGAACCGCCCGTTGAGTGATTAACTCTGGTAGCCTTGGGATATCTTGCTCGTAGTCTTCACCTTCCTGAAGCTCGTCGTTTTTTATGATCACGAGGTCTATAGATGCTGTTGTAGAAAGCGCCGAACGTCGTGAAGCCGTCGTCTTTGATGCTCCTCGGGCATGGAATGGGTCATCCACTGTCCTTCGAAAATATACTTGTCTAAGACCTCGTGTGGATTGACGCAATGTCCAGAGGGTACCGGTTGGTCTGGAGCGACGGAGGGAGTGGCTTGGGTAGCTGCTAGAGCTACAAGCATCGCAGCACTTGCTTCTTCTTCCGGAAGCAAGGGTTTGAGTAGACCGGTGGTGTGGGCGGAGGCTTCCTGAGGTGAAAGGTTGGTGAGTTGATGTGGGGCGATGCGGTGCGTGGTGTGGGTAGTTTGGGTTTGGGTGGTTTGTGTTTGGGTTTGGTGGGTTTGGGTTTCACCAGCTCCAGCGCTTGTCTGCATAGCGCCCGAGCCTTATCCTTGGCCACTTATTGTTGATGTCCTTGGCCTCTTCTCCCACTCATGATGGTCCCGATCGTCAGGATCGTCATGTCTGCGCGGGGAGTGGGAGCTTTGGCTCGGCATGATTGGGTAGGTGGCTCAGGATGGTCTACCAGTCGCCTATAGAGGGACTCTTCCTGAGGCGACCGGATGGTAAGACAGATGAGCGGGCCAGAAGATGTCATGGAGCTCGGTGATTGGGATAGTGTATGGGTTGATTAGGATGGAAGAGTGTTGTAGAGGGTCGGTGGGCGTGGGTTGTGGAGGTGTGAGGTTGGGTTGTGACGAGGTGCCTTCAGAGACAGGTGCTTTCCCGGTATCTCTTCAGGATGTCTCGATTGCTTGGAGTACTCTCTCCGTGATTTTGTCTTCCATAGACTGTACAGCGACAGAGAGAGCGGCCTAGAACTGCTCGTTCGTCACAAAGGGTGCGGACGCCTCCTTAGATGGACCAGGACAACTGATGTCGCCTGTTATCAACCCTTGAGTAGACACCGACTCTTCAGGTTGGCTCACAGTCACTTGAGGTTGTGACTGTATGAGACTTCCACCAATCCTTGTGTCGAATTTTGAAGATTCGGCTCTATGCGCGTTTGTGGCAGGCTCGGGTTGCGCCTGCAATCCAGACACCACGAGATTGGTTGCGGCTCAAGATTGAGCTAAGAAGTGCAAGCAACACTTGTAGATGTGGTCAGCGTAGTATCTGGTGCGTTGGTGACGGCTGGGAAGAGAGACTTCAGCTGAATGCGAAGTCTCTTTGGAGTCCGCCTTATCAGGCTTATTTCCTCGTCAGACTCCGTGTCAGACGGGGTGGCCGTGTGAGGAGTGAGGTCACGATCGACGTCCTCCAGTGCCTGATCCGTCACCGGTGGAAGAGAGCTTTGCCCCATTTTTACTTCGAGCAGTGCTACTGGTTTAAGAACCTCCTCAAAGGTTTCTTCCAGCATCCCAACATTAACGGGCACTTCCACTTGATATCATGTGCAGGAGCCTCGAGCGCCATCTCATTAGCCACGACGTCTATCAATGTATCATGTACGTCGGGCATTGGTTCTTCGACCAATGGAGACTCCTGTTGAGTCCTGGGCGACAACATCTATCATCGCGTCGTCAGGGCTTTGGTGATGTTGCGGTTGGGGAGGGCTCATATGTACATCTGTCGGGGGCCCTCTAGTTATTTCCTCGGTTAGATTGTTTCCCGACAGAGTCTCTGATACTCAACTCCCGTGGGGTCGGCGAGCCTGAGTAGGTGGAGCGGAATTGGCATCGAAGGCTATGCAAGGTCCGCCAGCCTTGGGTTGTGGAAGAATTTGAGCCGGGGCGGCTGATAGTTTCCTCCCGGGGGCAGGCGAGGAATGTTCTGCGCGTACATCTCCATGTGTTGGCGGATGATGACGGATAACCATCGCACGTATGGCACGTTCTTGGACCGCTTGTTCTCCTTTTGTCTGATCAATTTCTGCAAGTTCGTTCCAGATCAGCTGGGCAAAATCGTAATTCCGCGAGAACACGACTTGGTGAAAAATTCGGAGGATGTGACCGTTGCCCTTATCGAATCCCGAACAGTGTCTTCCATGGGTGAGGATACCGTTGCTCTGAACCTGAGCGAGCTTGGTGAGCGGCGGACGGTATCCCATTTGGAGGAAATCAGCCACCAGTTCTTCATCTGATGGGAGGGGGTCGTAGTTTTGGCTGTGGGGAGGTCAAGTAGAGCTCTAAACTCTTCTCATTCTTGCCCATGCAGATGTGCCTTGTCCCCTACAACCGACGTCAAATGGAGGCAGACCATCGGCACTGGTGCCGTCACGGTAAGTCCATGCCATAGTGGATGGCCATGAAGGATAGACACGATAATATCGTCTGGACACCGGAAGGTCGCCAGGTCCAATCGGAAGTTCGTGTCGTGGACATTGAGGTATAAGGACTTCTCGTATATGTGATTATATGTTGATAGCGATTCATCTGAAAAAATATAACAAATCATTAGTTCATAATTTTATATTAGTCGAGAATGAATTTATTTTCATAAAACTATTATATTGTATCAAGTCATGACATGTTTGATGAATTTTGAATTGAAATCGTATGATAAGCATATAGGAATCTCGATTTTAAAAAATGTAATGGCATGATGGTAATTTCGAGTTAAACACCTAACGCATGAAAATAGTTTGAAAATTTTCTAAGTGTTTAATCGCGAGTAGTGGCACTGTTCATGCCGAGAAATTTTTCGCTCGATAAAATTGATTTTCAAATTGATTTCATATGCATTGATTTCAATTGTAATGACTCAGTTTAATTTTTCGATCGAGGAAATTTTATTCGCTAATGTTCGCTGTTAGGAATATTTTATAGTGTTCAATTTCAATGTGTTTATCTTAGTTGGTTTGTATTTAATTAACTTTGGGCTAGTTTGTAATATTCTAGTTCTTAGTTATTAGGGGTATAATATACCAACTAATGTGGTATATATACCCCCAAACCCTAATTCATTAGGGTGTGTTTTTGGTGTAGTATGTGTGAGTGCGTGTGTGTTGAATAGTAAGAACTCATTTTGAAAGCATTCATCTTCTTCACTGTCACACCCCACGTCTAAGCTTTCAAATCCCATCATTAGCGTGGTAAATCGTCCTAAATCAGTGTTGTTTGGATCGAATAGGGACCAACAAGTGGTATCAGAGCAAACATGTTAGGATTTGGATTACATTTGGACTGATTTCTGAATTTTTTAATTTTTTTTCCGTCACTGTTCTTCGATGCATTTAACGGATTCTCAAAAAATTTCGACATGTTTAGCTGTTTTTGTTGATCGATTTGTGTGTTTCTCTTTGATCTGAACTTATTCTGATCGATCGAACCAACTTTCTGTGCATTTTGAAGATTAATCGAATATTCTCCTTTTGAACTGTTCTTCGTGAAATTTCAAAAATCAGACCAATTTTGCTTTGATTTCGTTAAATTGACTGCCTGTTCTTGCTTAGTGTTTAATTTCGATCCATAACCCAGAGTAATTGCGAACAATTTGTGTTTGGATCAAGTTTCTTTTTGCCACATCGTCTCGGCCTTGCTTCTCTTTCGATAGAAACACACCTTCGATGATAGCCTTCGATCGAAACTCGGTTCTCAATCTTATTTCGATCGAAACTCATTTCTGAATTCTCGTTCGATCGAAACAGTTTCGCCGAGCTGCTGTTCGAATTTTCATCGATCGAAACTCGTTGTCTCAATTAATTGATCGAAAACTCGTTTTCAGCCTCTGATCGAAACTCGTTTCTCAATTTTATGTCGATCGAAACTCATTTCTGAATTCTCGTTTGATCGAAACAGTTTCGCCGAGCATTGCTTTTACTGTAGATTACTGTAGCAAATTCAATTTCACACTTTCGCCGAGCTGGACAGATTTTTCGATCGAAACTCTCCAAGTTAATCGATCGAAACTCGTTGTCTCAATTCTCTTTCGATCGAAACCAAATTACTGTGAGAAGTCTCGCCAGATTGAAATCTCGGCGATTCTCAATCAATTTCACTCAATTGATAGACAGTGTCTTGCCCGAAAGTCCACAATACCAAATTCCCGTTTCGATCAATTTATTTCTCGGCGATTATTTTTTTATCTTATTGTTTCGCCCGAAACTCATCTGCATCGATCAAAACTCATTTGGCGATCCAAACTCACTCTTCAAAATCACACATAAAAGTTTTCAATCATCAAAACAATTGGACCCTTTAATGAGAAGAATATTCTGAGTCCAACGGGCATAGTCAGTCCTAACGCCCGTTTATAATTTTCCTTCCAGTCCAAAAAATTTTCGATGTAGACTGCTTTTCTGTCAAATTTTTGAAAGCAAATCCACAAACGTGTCAACGATCAATCATCCAATAATCTATTTAGGACATTTTGGCAAATTATAGAAAATGTTTGGGTCATTTTCTCGAAGTTTTCGAAATCATCACAAAATTTTTCGGTGCACGCCAAAAATTTTCAACGCCGACTTTCTTCGATACTTCACGATACTTCTCGAGTAAACCAAACTCTAGTAGGCAATACGACTCATCATCCAATGATGCATATAGCGCCATAAGCTCATATTCCTGCTTGAAATACCCAGTCCAGATTTATTCCAGAAAGCATCTTATGCGACTGGCTGGGGAGAAAATCTTTAGGTCTTCTACACCTAGGCACACATTCACCGGCGCTGAATTGTCATTTCCCTCTAAGGTTCACCAAACCTGGATTCCTAAATCACAAATCAAATGAATTGGTCTTTAAAGGATGATTTAGGATCAGTATCTGAACCAAATGTGCTTAACTTGTTTTCTGCTAACAAGGGGGGACCCATCCAAAAATGGGTACCAAAGTCCCGATAAGTTTAGCAGATTCCCAGCATGGTAGGTACTAAGAGCGCTGCTCCACACTCATGACTGGTATGCGAAGAGGGCAGCCAAACATCCCAGCGTGTATGGTATCTTGGGTTGCTCCACATACACGACTGTAAGCGATGCGAACAACTATGTAGGAAAATTCTATATGCATACCATAATAAATTTGACATGCATCTCGAGCTGAAAAGATAATATACCTATTTTGAAAACCCGAGGGTACATTATAAACATGCATGACTCAAATGTACTTTAAATATTAAATTTTCGCATGCATATGTGCTGAAATGTCTAATACCCCATGATAGGTACATTTTAACTGCATATATCTTAAAGAACTACAAGCTTAAACATTCACGTATGCATATAAGCTGAATCGTTAAAATACCTATTTTAAGTGTTAAAATAGCGAAAAAAACGTACATTCTCGTTAAAATACCTATTTTAAGTGTTAAAATAGCGAAAAACGTACATTCTAATGCATTTTTAAAGAATAGTAATTCTTTAGTTTGCATCTGATGAAAATAGATAAATACGTTCACGCTTGTTTAATTAGGAGATAACTTACATGTTTAAACGTGCATGCATTGAGGGGGAGTATCACTCCATATTTGTGAGGGGAGAGTACATTTTTAGGGGAGCACATCTTAGGTGCACGATTTGAGGGGGAGAAACTTCATTTAACCTATATATATATACGTATACATATTCCTATATCTATTATTACTATGATACTACTTATCTACTACTATTACGGTAATATATATCTATATATATATATACATATAAAAAAAAAGCAAAAAAAAAGGGGAAAGAAAGAAAAACCCTCTCAGACGCTTCCACCTCCCAAGACGGACTTCACTTGAAAACTCGACCCTCGAGAGTTCAAGAATTACAAAAGGCATGACATCCATACACAAACACAAAGATGATCTCAACCACCCTGCTCCGACTTGCTGATGAAGCAGCACTCACCAAAATTGACGGACGCATGGATTCTAGGTTCCCATGGTTCAGTCAGACCAAACTGAACCTAACCCCGGAACGTAGCCAAGTGTTAGTGAAGATAGTCCATAAGCCACATTCCATTTGGCAATTCTTGACAATACCGAAGAACGGAAGATACAAAAAATCCTCACCTCACAAAATTTTCGGTCCATCCCATATAGGTGCAGGAGCTGATTTTTATCAGCTCCCGGGTAGAAGTCGCCTCATTTGGTCCAATGGCGGATGCACAACCGAGCCTTACCCACTCATCGATCTCCCAAAAGACCGGTGTTTCATCAAATCACGGGGGAGCCACGTAAGCTATCACCGGTTCACTTGGAAGCGGGAGATATTGAATTAAGTGGTAGTTAGCCCCACATCACTGAACCTTTTTGAACACATCGAGTCTAGGTGTCCTCACTTCCATAATATTTTATATTTTTTTAGGACACATACACCTTTTCTCATCTGGACTTTGTGACCAGATCTGAACTTCCGAAGACATGTCATTCTAAGACATGCTTGAATGATCGGAAGGAAGTCCTACCGTTGCAACATCAAAACAACAACGGCATCAGGCCATCCTCTGCGAGCTACGCTCCAAGATCGATGTTAACGGGACGTCTAAGTGGCCCCGGTTTATTAAGCCCTGTCCTCACAGGCCGCGTCTCAGAGTTTAACTCTGAACTCGTGTCGACGGATTGCCTTAGTGGCTCCGTCGGGTATTACCCGCACCGACCTGTCGTTTGTGTAGTTCTTCGACTCCTATACAAGCATGCCGATCTCGTTCACACGAATCGCCATGAGGGGGAGAAGGGGATACGTAAAACAAACAGTTAGACCACCCACCATTTTCCGCCGAGCGAACCATTACGAAGCTGGGCCCACATGCACTTAAAACGTCAGATTCGAAGGAGCCTTGGCACATTTTATAACACATCCCACGCTCACCATCAATATTCCACCGCGCTTTCCACGATGAAGCCGAACTCCACTGGAACCTACAATGTCACATTCGAAAGGAGCTTTGGCACATGTTAAAAGACACCCCACACATATCTTCTTCTGGAGCCAGACAAGCTTCCTCGAGGCCGAACCAGACAAATTCCTTCGACGAAGACGAATCTAGCGCCGAGAAGAAGACTGGAGAAGACTTGACGACTTCAAAATACGGAAAAAGACACGGACAAGATGCAAACAGAATTCAAAGATCTGCGACATCATCAAGAAACGAATATCGGGGCGTGGATCACAGCTTACATCCGATCTACAACGTATAGCGTCAAGACAAGAGAGTTCTAGCTGGAAGTGCATTCAAACCTCCACAAGAAGAGGAGACAGCCTTTGCAGGGGGAGCAATGGGAGATTGTTAGGACTCGAGAGATTCTCCATGTACCCAACAAAGATAACCGCGCTGAATTGAAGATTGAACACTAAGGGGAGATTGTTAGGAATATTTTATAGTGTTCAATTTCAATGTGTTTATCTTAGTTGGTTTGTATTTAATTAACTTTGGGCTAGTTTGTAATATTCTAGTTCTTAGTTATTAGGGGTATAATATACCAACTAATGTGGTATATATTCCCCCAAACCCTAATTCATTAGGGTGTGTTTTGGTGTAGTATGTGTGAGTGCGTGTGTGTTGAATAGTAAGAACTCATTTTGAAAGCATTCATCTTCTTCACTGTCACACCCCACGTCTAAGCTTTCAAATCCACATCATTAGCGTGGTAAATCGTCCTAAATCAGTGTTGTTGGATCGAATAGGGACCAACATTCGCTACAGAGTAAAAGACTTAGAAAAATTTTCTAAGTGTTGAAGTTGAAATCGAGAATGTAGTCGATCAATTTTACGATCGAGAAAAATTCCGTGTAAATTTACAATCGAGAATTATTTCTCAGATAAATTTACTATCTAGAAATTTTCCTCGATTGAATAAAATTTTCGATTTGAAATTATCGAGCGGTAAGTGATTTTCTTTGTAAGTAAAAAATTTTCGCTGCGATATATTTCTATCGAGAAATTAGTCAATGAGAGACTAAATCAACCGTCGAAAATTTTCAATCAATTAAGTCCTAAGCGGCCGAATTTTACGATCGAAAATTAAGCGTTGAAAAATTAATTTTTTTCGCTGCTGAATTTTTACGACCAAAATCCAATTAACACAAATTCTATTTTGCGAGGGTAAGTTTGCGCTCGATAGCATCTAAATTGTCTATTCAGTGCTTAAGTTTTTCGCTCACAGAAAATCTAAATAGATTTCTCGATGGTAAGTAATGTTTCGGTCAAAATCTTCTATCTTAACGACTAAGTCAGATTTTTATCGATCGAAAACTAATTTGACACAAACAGTATCTCAATTGAATCGGAATTCAATTAAGATTGTTTGCGCTGGACAAAGTTCTTCGATACCTTTATTGAAACTCAAATCTCAGTCGAAGATACGGATTTTCCGAAGATTTATACTACCAGATTCATCAAGAACATCGAAACTATGTTAAGTGCAGGCATTAATCTCAGACAACACTCATAATCAAGCCTAAATCACTATAAAACAGTATACGATTTCTCAGTTTTGTAGAACAGACGGAAATCTAAACTTAAACATGCGAAGAACTTGAAAAAAGCAGATGCTAACGACGTTAAATCACACGCAACTATCAACAGATTCTCATTTCTACCTTCAACAGACAATTTCGAGTTGAAAATGAAAGGTTTTGTAAGTGATTTGAACTGTCTGTGAAAGTTTTTCGCCAGAGAATTTTTTTCGATTTAGAGTTGCGTGAGAAAATGTTTTTCGACTGAAACAAAGATGAACTTTATTTACTCGCTGTAATTCAATGTTGGGTTTCCGATTTGACGTTTTGCGATTAAAATGGGACAGGCTCATTACTATTGCGCTCGAGAAATTTTCGATGCGAAAATTGATCTTCAATTCAATTTTCTCGATCACAAATTATTGCGGTTAATCAACAATTGTTCCCCAACACTGTCTGACGATCGAGAAACTTAAGATCGCAAATTAACTCTTATATTCAGTTTCTCGATAGTGAGTACTTCTAAACTTTTCAGAATGACACTTATTTCAAATAAAATCACATTGTAATGCCCCCCCTGAGAATTTAAAATAAATGCAATTAACTCCCTTTATTTTCTGTGTAGTAACGTCTAGCTTCCCTGGCAGAGATTAAAAAATCTGTACCACTTAGAATGAAAAACGTTAGAATAATGGAGTTAATTTGGTCTATGATTAGCTCCGTTCTTTTAGTGTCGACGTCTGACTCCTTAATTTGTTTGAAGGAATCTGAAACACTTAGAGAAAAAACGTCAAATATTTGGAGCTAATGCACGATTTTTATATTTGCTCCCCCTCAAATAATGCGTAAAAATTGACTAAATATGCAAGCATATGAAATCAATTCAAATCACGAGCATATAACATACAATTTTGCCTAGTAAGCACATATTGTGTGAGGGTAAGAGCAATGAAAAAAAATTTATCGCATTTAAACAATTCAGTACCAATGCAATTGAAAATTACATTTAGAATGTGCGATAATAAAATAATTCGCATTTAGTCAATTCAACACATATGAAATATAACATTTCACGTCAAAATGTGCGAAATTTTCCTTTCAAGATTTTTTTCATATTATTATTATAGTATGGGGTCAGATTATTTTGCTTTGATCAATCGTCACACCTAAAATTTTACGAGACATTTGAAAGAAGAAATTACCGTCAAGTCATGTCGTCAAACTAAAGTCCTAAGTTCATAGACTGGTCCATTTCGACAACTCTCACTAGCTTCGCTCTAGCACTCAATTATTTTTAACTTGGGATTTTTATATTTATATCACTCAAGTCAACACAAGCAATTTTAAGTCAATTTACCTGTGATCGAGGCATTTTTAATCATTTCACCTAAGCGAGAGACCGTCGATTGGAATCAAAGGGTTGTAAGAATTTTTTTTGTTTGGCTAGGACTTAGAAGGGAATGAATTTAGAGGAAAGTAAGCTTATCTCTTCGTCATATTCCATTTCTTCGTCCGTCTCCTTTTGTTTTTCGGCGTCTTTTTTTCGATCTTTTCTCCCTCCTTTTCTTTTAAAAATTATCCCTTTTTTATATTGCTCAAGCTGAAGCTCCGCTTCTCCACGAGGCTATAGGATTATCGTAGGCGAAGTTCTTCTTGTTGGTTCTCGGGCCGATACTGTGCTCCTCTTCTCTTAATCCATAGAGAGGTTTCAGAGATTATCTATTTGGAAAAGTTCACGGTTATGGAATTCGTACCCGAGGCTGTGCTCCTCTTCTCGTTTCCCGATATAAGACCCGAATTATCGTTGGAGAAGTTCACTTCGTGGTGCTCCTCTTTCCAGTCGTTCTGACGAGCGTACGAGATTATCGCTGGAGAAGTTCACAACAGGATCCATGCCTCCTTCTAAAGATAGTCGGAAGGCAGGTTCCTTTGGTCTGATTTTTGCGCGTTGAGCAATGCCTTCTTTTTTTGTCATCCTCCTTATTTTCTCCCCCTCTTTTTTCGTTTGAATACCCATCCGAAGAGTATAGAATACGGTTGAAGGCTGGGAATGGGATCAAAGGAATAAAATGACATCGGAGAAGGTTCAAGTTGGATGACTAAGGGCTAATGAGTAAGAGAAAAAAAATGTATAAGGCCAATTGAGGAATAACCTAAGCGCCCGTATCATTTTCCTAACGATCTGAGGCAAGGAGTATGAAGCCAAGTATCACTAGTTAAGACAAGCAATTGATGTGTGTAGCGACCCTAGCCATCGCCACCATTTCTAACGTCATCCTAAGTGCCTAATGGCGTATTTAAATGAAGGAACTGCGGAAATGCGTATGAAATTTTTCATTTTTCGTTTACATGACGGAACTTTGTCCATACATGCCAAAAGAATGCTTCCGCGTTAACAGAAATTCTTAGAGTTCTAATTACACACTAATCCTAACTTTGTATATACTCGGGACCGTTGCGATGGCACAGCAAAATGACATTCGGAAGCTTCAAAAGATAGGCCTTGCCGGCTAGGCGATCACGTACCGTGATCGTATGTACCTACAACAATAACATAAAGAAATGAGCCACCGAGGCTCAGTAAGTAAAAACTATGCATGTATGCACGTGTTCCATCCCTGCAAAGGCAATCCATACCAATGCATAAACTACTACGCAAAGGCGATCCGCGCCGATGCACTTAACACTCCGCAAAGGAGATCCGCGCCGATGCTCGTCATACTCGTAAACCTCACTCAGGGCCCTCGGCTAATCTCACTAGGCACCACAAATGAGCTCACGTCCACTAGGGACAAATATGACAGCGGTCCACGTCGGATGGCCATACCTAGGATGTACCCGGTCGTCCCCGACTGTCGGCGGTCGCTCACGCTGGTAGCCCACGCTGAGGTTGGCTACACCAGGGTTCCACCTTGTGTCGCTTGTACCCTCAGGTCGCACCCTCCAGGTCGCTCCTACGCCACGGGCATTGCCCAATCATATCATAATCATACATATACACGGCCCTTTCGCCAACGGTCATTGCCCTAATAATTTCATTATATACATAATAATAACATATGTATCGGCTCTCTTCGCTAACGGCATCGCCCTAATATATTTCATTATATACATAATAATAATATATGTATACGGCCCTTTCGCCCCGGGTCTCCGCCCTAATATACTTCATATACATATACATATTTACATAATATTACGACGACGCAAAACGCCGCCCTGGTAGCATAGTGGACAGCCCTTGACTCAACTGCGAGTCGACAACACATGCCCATATCGGCAATGCATCAGTCGCTTTCAAGCGATACCTTATATACACATACTCGACTCATATAACCCTCCCACATATGATCGTGTATGCACGTGAGTATGAAAATGCAACAAATGCCATACGCACTTACCAAGAGACAGCATATCAATTAGTCCACGTAAATCATGTAATCATCGAGGCACATAGTCACGTATTATCAAGCATACACAATTCAGGTAGGCATCGAAGCACCTAGTCATACAATTTAAGCATGTACAGACAAGTTATGTGTTGTAGTTGAATTTCTACTTACCCGGCGTCCGTGGATTAGTCGCTACCTGACCCGGGTATTCTCCTAAGTCCAAACCTTAGGCATAAAATATTGGTGTCAGCATACTATTTTAATTAACCGCTTAAGTATGCTAAATCTCTAGGGAGGAACATATTTGGTAATTCTAGTCGGGTTCGAAATTTCTCACATGACCCGTGAAGTTCCTAAATTCATTAAGTCTGTTTCGCGAGTTCAAGATTCTAGAATTCTTTTAATTTGCTAAGTATAGTCTGCGAAGTCTAACATGTTATCCTGAGTTCCCAAATTATTGGACCCGCGGAGTGCCATGAACTCGTGGGGTGTTTTAGACCCGTGAGGTCTAGCAAAAAATGGGTTAAGTATAGTTCGCGAATTATCTCTAAGTTCCTAATTGGATTCGCAAATTTTGCTTGATTCGCGAAGTTTATGATTTCGCGAGGTAGGTCGAGTTCGCAATCCTTGGTTTGTCGAGTTGCTCAGTTCGCGAAGTGAATTCCGCGGCTTCATGGACCCGCAAACTTCCACGGATTCGCGAAGTTGAAGCCAAGTGAGTTTGCGAACTTCACACTCTAATTCATGGTTTGCGAAGTCTAAAGAACTCGCACTAATTCGCAACTCCTCACTTCACATGTCCTTACTCAGTTCGCCAAGTGGTATCGATTCGCGAAGTTCGTTTCTCAAAACTTAGGATTTTCAAAGCTATAGGTTCGCCATCCTCTCTCAGCCCGCAAATCGGTGAGTTCGCGAACTACAATGGGCCCGCAAAGTGCGATTCGCCAATGTGAGTTCGCAATCTTCATGCCGTCAAGGGTTCGCAAAGTAGTTCCAACCCACAAAACCTCCGCTTGATTCGCAAAACGGGTTCGTCAAATAGGATCGGCCCGCGAAGTGGGTATGAGTTCGCAAAACAGGGCCCACCAAGTTTGCATGGCCCGTGAAACGTGTTTTGACTCTTGGTTCGCAAAGCTCGCCGAGTTCGCAATGGTAGCAGCCCGCGGATGATTTCGAGAACATTGCCCAAATGCTCGGCCCTTAGTTTACAAAATATGTGGGTCCGCAAAACACCTCTAAAACACTTTCAATTCACAATGTACTAGCTTTAGGGATCAAAAGTTACTTTCTCAAGAACATTTTAAAAGTCGATAGGAATTGCTAAAAATCCTAAAATATGAGCTTATCCGGCTTAATAAGTCCTAATCGTGTTACCATGAAATTAAAAAAGCTTAAACTAAGGTTGGAACACAATTTCGAGAGTTTGAATCGCGTGAGTCCTAGCAAGTGGGTATCTTCTTGTTTCATAATTCCTAAGCAAGTCAATCATAAATTTGGAAACTAAAAATCCTAAGCTAGAAACTTAGGGAACAATAGGAATATTCATACCTTCTTCTTCGAGGCTCTAGTTCGATTTTCTCCTCTCTCTCTCCTTTTGTCTCTTTTAGTGTGAGAGTGGGTTGTAGGTATTTTGTTATTTAAAGTTGTGGTGGGTTATGTAGATGTTGACGCGATCTTCCCTTGAATTAAGGAGCTTTGTCTCGAAGATTTTTATTTAAGGAATTTGGGCCAATATTAGAGTTCAATTCTGGGCCTAATTGTGAATTATAACTTCTTGGACCATTTATGTATATTTGGACTAACCCTATAAATTATTTTTGGGCTTGAGTTTGGGTTCCATCCTAGTCTAACTACAATTATAGCCAAACTTTTATCATTAGCACCACTTCCCTAATCCTAATCAAAATCCCTAATTAGATTTGGAAGTCACATGGCACAATTTAAAAGTACCAATCTCCACCAAAATAAATTAAGCACGCTTTTTAACATGTAAATTTCACATAATTCACACGAGCACAGAGTAATTCATTAAATGCACATAATCGCATTCATCATTTACGCAAATTATGGCCTCCAATACTTACGAGGACCCGGGTGCTACATCCCCCCCCCCTTAAGAGGATTTCGCCCCGAAATCAGCCCGTTTAAAACATTTCAGGATAGCAAACTCTCATTTATTCTCTCGTTCTCTAAGTCATAGCTTCTGTTTGACTGGTTTTCGTCCTAATACCATTACTAGACGCATTCGATTCATTCCTAAGGTCGCTCAGTTTCCTTCCTCGTTTCAATTTTGGACTTAGTGCTGTCCCCTCGTCGATCTTTCCCTAATCAATACTGAGCAGTCTAGTAGTGGTTGATCGGTTCCAATTGGTGTCCCTTTTTGAGTAGTCTCATCACTTCCACTCTCGGACCGACCAGGTGTAACCTCGAGATTCGTTATGTTCCCAATGGCGTAATTGGCTACGTGGTCCTGAGTCTAATGACATGCATGTTGAGGTTTGGTGTGCAGTTATGTTACCTGTCTCCACAGGCGGGTTCTCGTCTGCTTCATCCGAAGTGATCGCATATACTCGAGTTGGCGCGGCTCGGTGTCTTGCTTGATCCCGGCTTTATTTTCTGACGTTCCTTCCGGGCACTGCCTCACATAGTGTCCCGGCTTTCCACATTTGAAACAAACATTGGCTTGCATTAGCAGGTGCCGGCGTGTCGCTTTCCGCACCTTGGGCAATTTGGATTCGATGCTGGGAACCTTTCTTGGTTCAGGTTTGCTGGCTTGTTCGGGTTCCCCTGTGGGTGTTGTGGAGGCCTATTCTTGAAGTTCTGCTTCTCGCCTTTGGCAAAAAACTGTCTCTTTTGATTGCTTCCGACCCATTGTTCTCCTTGGGCCTGGGCGAACTTTCTCTTTGCTTCTTGGGCCCGAACGATCTGGGCCTCCGCCTGCTCAGCCACTAAGGCTCTCTCCGACACTTGTGCATAGGTGGCTCCCTGAAGTCCAGCCATACTTACGTCCGATACAGTTCAGGCTTCAGGCCTTCTAGGAAACGTTCAATTTTCATAGCCTCTGTGCTCACCATGTGGGCAGCGAACCTCGACAGCTGCTCAAATTTCCTGATGTATTCAGCTATGGTCATTGACCCCCTGTCTGAGGTTGATGAACTCATTCAGGCGCTGAGCTCTCACTGGGGTCGTAAGGTACTTGTCTCTGAATAGTTCCTTAAATATTTTCCCAACTCATGGTCGCGGGGTTTTCGAGCACCATGATCGTGTCCCACCAATGCCCCGCGCTTCCCCTCAGCAAGAACGCGGCGCATAGGGCTTTCTCCGCTTCTGGGACTCTGCCATACATGAACATGCTTTCTAAAGTCCTTAGCCAATCTTCGGGCCGTTTTCGGATAAGCTGTATCATCAAACGTTGGTGGGTTTAGTCGGCGAAATCTTTCGCCCACTATCTCAGTATTGGAGTTGTTCTGCTGTATTAGCTATTGGATTTGTGCTGATTGCTGACGATCAGTTCTGTGAGTGGAGGATCATCGTGTCTCGACTATCGGCACGGGCCGTGTTCCCCTGTTCTGGTCATTCCACTACTACTTTCTCCCCCAGTTCTCACCATCGCATCTTAGTCTATCCTGACAGTCCTACGGCCAATAAATTATGCAACCCAAAAAGTTCTCATAAATTTAACACTTACTTGCAAGGCCGCTTCCGCTCTTTTGGGTGTGTGTGTATGGACAGTCTACAGGACCTGTGACCGAAGCTCTGATCCACACTGTAGCGACCCTAGCCATCGCCACCATTTCTAACGTCATTAAGTGCTTAATGGTGTATTTAAATGAAGGAACTGCGGAAGTGCGTATGAAATTTTTCATTTTTCGTTTACATCACGGAACTTTGTCGAATACATGCCAAAAGAATGCTTCTGTGTTAACAGAAATTCTTAGAGTTCTAATTACACACTAATCCTAACTTGTATATACTCGGGACCGTTGCGATGGCACAGCAAAAGCTCCTACGCACCCCCCTCACAGATCGTCATCCATACACACGTGTCCACCCCCAAAAGAATTCGGAAGCTTCAAAAGATAGGCCTTGCCGGCTAGGCGATCACGTACTGTGATCGTATGTACTACAACACATAATATAAAGAAATGAGCCACCGGCCTCCGTAAGTAGAAACTATGCATGTATGCACGTGTCCCATTCTGCAAAGGCAATCCACGCCAATGCATAAACTACCACGCAAAGGCGATCCACGCCGATGCACTTAACACTCCGCAAAGGCGATCCGCGCCGATGCTCGTCATACTCGTAAACCTCACTCAGGGCCCTCGGCTAATCTCACTATGCACCACAAATGAGCTCACGTCTACTAGGGACAAATATGACAGCGGTCCACGCCGGATGGCAATACCTAGGATGCACACCGTTCCCCTAAGTTGCCATGTACCCGGTCGTCCCCGATTGTCGCCAGTCGCTCACAGCCCACGCTGAGGTTGCCTACACCAGGGTTCCACCCTGTGTCTCTTATACCCTCAGGTCGCACCCTCCAGGTCGCTCCCTACCGCCACGGGCATTGCCCAATCATATCATAACATACATATACACGGCCCTTTCGCCAACGGGCATTGCCCTAATATATTTCATTATATACATATAATAATATATATACGGCTCTTTCGCCAACGGGCATCGCCATAATATATTTCATTATATACATAATAATAATATAAGTATACGGCCCTTTCACCAACGGGTCTTCGGCCTACTATATTTCATTGCATATACAATAATAGTAATGTATGTATACGGCCCTTTCGCCAACGGGTCTCCGCCCTAATATACTTCATATACATATACATATTTACATAATATTAGGACGACGCTAAACGCCGCCCTGGTAGCATAGTGGACAACCTTGACTCAACTTCTAGTTGACAACACATGCCCATATCGGCAATGCATCAGTCGCTTTCAAGCATACCTTATATACACATACTCGACTCATATAACCCTCCCATATATGATCGTCTATGGACGTGAGTATGAAAATGCAACAAATGCATACACACTTACCAAGAGACAGTATATCAATTAGTCCACGTAAATCATGTATCATCGAGGCACATAGTCCACGTATTATCAAGCATACACAATTCAGGTAAGCATCGAAGCACCTATTCATACAATTTAGGCACGTACAGACAAGTTATGTGTTGTAGTTGAATTTCTACTTACCTGCGTCCGTGGATTAGTCGCTACCTGACCCGGGTATTCTCTTAAGTCCAAACCTTAGGCATAAATATTGGTGTCAGCATACTATTTTAATTAACCGCT